>MU753640.1:0-17623 GCA_026770625.1 Nicotiana glauca
GTTTTCACGACGTCGTAATGATTAAAAATGGCTTAAAATGTGGAGATGAGCCTCGCTGAACCAAGAATAATTGCGAGGCCCTCGATAATTGATTATTAAAATAGAATTTGGAGGGGCTATTTTAGCAAATTTCAATGGCCTTTCCCAAACATCATCACGCTAGAACCGTTAAGCACGATTTAATTACTTCCTTAAACCCGGGTGTGCATTGATTGCAACCCAAATCCAAATCTCGACAAAGTCGAAGTGTGTCAACGAAAATGGGTGCCTTGATGGCAATGTGATCAGAAACGTGATTTCACGATGTCGCAAGTCTTTTCAAATAAATAATAATAAAAGAAGTTTATAAATAAAAGCACATAAGTTAGCATNCCTTCTCCCGGATTAACAGAATTCCTTACCCGGATTTCTAGTTTCGCAGACTGTAACAGAGTCAAATTTTCCTCGGTTCGGGATTAATTCGGTGACTTGAGACACCATTATATTCTCAAGTGGCGACTCTGAAACTTTAAATAACTAATCCCGTTCCGACCGTCCTTTAATTGGAAAAAACTCTTTTTATTATACCCTTCACGGGGTGTAGTAAAGCACTAAAAAAGAGGTGTGACAGTTATCAGGCCAATAATGCAAATGCCGATAATCAGCGAGAAAGCCGTGCCATGGGGCTATAATAAAGTGATGGTAATGTACAAAGGGAAGGAGGTAGTGGAAGAAATATGTGAGGCCCAGGGGTTAACTCATTCGGGAAGGTGTTTTGCTCCCGTAGAGTTAAGAAGGTCCAACCCAGCGATGATAAAGAAACCCGTGACAGAGGAAGAGGCTGAGGAGTTTTTTGAAGAAAATGAAGGCACAAGACTACTCCATTGTGGAGGAGTTAAGAAAGACCCCGGCATAGATTTTATTGCTATCCTTGTTGATCCATTCCAGCGATCACTGCCAGGCACTGATGAAAATCCTGAACGAGGCCCATGTTCCAGATAAAATCTCTGTAAACCACTTAGAGAGGATAGTGCACAAAATCTTCGATGTAAACTGAGTGAAGTTTTCTGATGATGAATTGCCGGTAGAGGGTACAGAACACAACAAAGCCCTCTACTTGACCGTGAAGTGCGAAGAGTCGGTGGTCACCTGAGTATTGATTGATAATGGGTCAAGCGCCAATATCTGTACTTTGACTACTCTGAACAAGCTGAAGGTTGATCATGACCGGATTCACAGGAACAACGTCTGCGTCCGAGGTTTTGATGGGGGTAGTATTAACACGGTGGGGGATATCATACTGGAATTGACCATCGGTCCAGTGGAATTCACCATGGAATTCCAAGTGGTAGACGTGGCAGTATCATACAATCTTCTATTGGGGCGACCCTGGATCCATGCCGCCAAAGCAGTGCCTTCTACACTGCACTAGATGATGAAATTTGAGTGGGACAGGCAGGAGATAGTGGTGCACGAGGATGACGGAACAAGCACTGTGAGTGATGCCATTGTGACATTCATAGAAAATGATGACGACAAAGGTCCATGGGTTTACCATATTTTTGATGCAGTCTCAGTGGATAGAATTTTTGAAGGCGAGGACCCTCCACTGCCCAGATTCACAGCGGCCACTTTCATGATAGCCTCGGAAATATTAAACAGCGGGTTTGTACCAGGAAAAGGTTTGGGGGGTTGATCTGCAGGGTATTCTCCAGCCAGTTTCTTTGCCCAAGAATCTGGATACTTTTGGGCTTGGATTCAAGCCTACAACAGTAGATATAAGACGGTCTCTAAAGTTGAAGAAGAAAGGTTGGGTTCTTCCCAAGCCGGTTCCGCGTCTCTCCAGATCCTTTGTCAGAGCAGGTAGCAGAAGGTTGTCGGTCCTGAAAGTTCTCGGACCACTGATTGGGTCAGCTGGAGATTTGAATCAGGGTTGTGAAAGGCTGTTCGCCGACGTCAATGTGATAGAAGCTGGAGAAGGGCCCAGTAGGGCAGATATACAGTTTGTGGGCCCTAGGCAAATATCAACAATTGGACGGCTACTCCCCTTCCTACCCGAAGGGAGTCTTGGTAGTGGGCTCTGATTTTTCTTTCTTATTTTCTTTATTATTCCAGGGTTGTAATCCAGTTTTCGTTTTATTTTTGTATCCGGCAAAAATGTGAAGCTTTGTTATCCTGCATTTTAATATAGTGAAAGTTTTCTCCTCTCATTTTGTTTAATTTTGTTTTCTTCTTTTCTCTTTCTGAACAGTTCTCTTTATACTGGTTCTAATGACATGGCATGCACAAGGGTCTTCAACCTAGTCTAAAAAATCAATCTGATTCCAATCTAATTGTTCAAGGGGTCGATTATGATGAATTGGAATACGATGAGGATGAAGCCTTTGAAGAGATAAATAGAGAATTAAACCAGTTCAAAGAGAAAACCAAGCCCAATTTGAATGACACTGAAGCCATCAATCTAGGGGATGTGGATGACGTTCGGGAAACTAAAATAAGCATCCACATTGAACCGAACATTAGGGAAGAATTAATCAAAGTACTTATTGAATTCAAAGACGTTTTTGCATGGTCGTATGACGACATGCCGGGTTTGAGCACCGATTTAGTGGTTCATAAGTTACCCACTGACCCGGCACGCCCTCCCCTCAAGCAGAAATTAAGGAAGTTCAAAACCGACATGAGTGTGAAGATTAAGGGGGAAATAACCAAACAGTTGAATGCAAAGGTTATTCGAGTTACTAGATATCCTGATTGGGTGGCTAATGTGGTACCGATGCCGAAGAAAGATGGAAAAATCCGGGTATGTGTCGATTACCGCAATTTGAATAGGGTGATCCCAAAGGATAACTTTCCATTACCCAACATTCGTATTTTGATCGATAATTGTGCCGGACGTGAGATTGGGTCATTTTTGGATTGCTATGCTGGGTATCATCAGATCCTGATGGATGAAGAAGATGCGGAAAGACGACTTTCATTATACCGTGGGGAACTTATTGCTATCGGGTAATGCCATTTGGTTTGAAGAATGCTGGAGCAACGTACATGAGGGTAATGACTACCGTGTTTCACGATATGATACACAAAGAGATTGAGGTATACGTGGATGATGTGATTATAAAATCCAAGCGTCAGGCAGACCACGTAGGAGATCTAAGGAAGTTCTTCCAAAGAGTTCGAAGGTACGACATTAAGCTCAACCCGGCCAAATGTGCATTTGGTGTTTCATCGGGAAAGCTGTTGGGATTCATTGTCAGTCGGCGAGGCATTGAGTTGGACCCATCAAAGATCAAATCCATCAAAGAATTGCCGCCGCCGAAGAACAAAACAGAAGTGATGAGTCTGTTGGGAAGGTTGAATTATATCAGCAGGTTCATCGCTCAACTCACGGCGACTTGTGAACCCATTTTTTGACTACTGAAGAAAGATGTTGCGGTAGAATGGACGGCAGAATGTCAAGAAGCGTTTGACCAGATCAAAGGGTATCTATCAAATCCACCTGTGTTGGTTCCACCCGAGCCGGGAAGACTGTTAATTCTCTATCTAACGGTCCTGGAGAATTCGTTTGGTTATGTACTGGGGCAATACGACATTACAGGAAGAAAGGAGCGATCCATCTATTATCTCGGCAAGAAGTTTACAGTATATGAGGTCAAGTACACTCAACTTGAGAGGACATGTTGCGCCCTAACTTGGGTGGCACAGAAATTGAAGCATTATCTGTCATCCTACACTACTTACCTCATTTCACGCCTGGATCCATTGAAGTATATTTTCTAGAAGCCTATGCCCACAGGGAGGTTGGCGAAATGGCAAATATTACTCACGGAGTTCGACATCATCTATGTGACGAGGACGGCCATGAAAGCCCAAGCATTAGCCGATCACTTAGCTGAGAATCCTGTTGATGAGGAATACGAGCCCCAGAGGACCTATTTTCATAATGAAGAAGTGATGCATATATATGAGTTGGAATTGACCGATGGACCAGGATGGAAGCTTTTCTTTGACGGAGCTACAAATGCAAAGGGAGTTGGAATAGGAGCGGCACTTATCTCTGAAACAGGACATCATTATCCTGTTACGGCTCAGCTGCATTTCTATTATACCAAAAACATGGCTGAGTATGAGGCATGCATTTTGGGCTTGCGGTTAGCTGCGGACATAGATGTCCAGGATGTCTTGGTCTTGGGAGACTCGGACCTCTTGGTACATCAAATTCAAGGTGAATGAGAAACACGGGATTTGAAGCTCATACTATATCGACAATGATTGCATGATCTGAGTAAGAGATTCCGATCAGTGGAGTTCAGACACATCCCAAGAGTTCATAATGAGGTTGCCGATGCTTTGGCCACTTTAGCATCAATGTTGCATCACCCAGACAAAATTCATATTGACCCGTTGCATATTCAGGTTCGTGATTAGCATGCTTATTGCAACATGATAGAGGAAGAAATGGATGGCGAGCCATGGTTCTATGATGTCAAGGAATACCTCAGGATGGGGATATACCCGGAACAGGCCACAGGAGATCAAAAGAGGGCCATTCGGCGGTTGGCCAATGGATTTTTCCTTAGTGGAGGAGTATTGTACAAAAGAACACCAGATTTGGGATTGCTGAGATGTATAGATGCTGGTCAATCCACGACAGTGATGACAGAGGTACATGCTAGAGTTTGTGGGCCACATATGAGCGGATATGTATTGGCGAAGAAAATTCTTCGAGCAGGGTATTATTGGCTCACTATGGAGCGTGACTGTATCAGTTTCGTGCGAAAATGCCATCAGTGTCAGATACACGGAGATCTGATTCATTCTCCGCCGACAGAATTGCATACAATGTCAGCATCATGGCCATTTGTTGCATAGGGCATGGATGTCATTGGACCTATTGAGCCGGCAGCTTCCAACGATCATAGGTTCATTCTGGTGACCATCGACTATTTCACCAAATGGGTTGAAGCTAAAACTTTTAAGTCGGTAACCAAGAAGGCGGTGGTAGATTTTGTTCATTCCCATATCATCTGTAGATTTGGGATCCCAAAGGTGATCATCACGGACAATGGTGCTAATCTTAACAGTAGTTTGATGAAAGAAGTATGTCAACAGTTCAAGATTACACACCGTAATTCCACCCCATATCGTCCCAAGGCGAATGGCGCGGTTGAGGCAACCAACAAGAACATAAAGAAGATATTGAGGAAGATGGTAGAAGGGTCCAGGCAATGGCATGAAAAGCTACCATTTGCATTGTTGGGTTATCGCACTACTGTTCGTACTTCAGTAGGTGCAACTCCTTATTCGATGGTACATGGAACTGAAGCAGTAATACCAGCAGAGGTTGAAATCCCATCCCTCCGGATTGTCGCTGAGGCTGGGATTGATGACGATGAATGGATCAAAGCCAGATTGGAGCATTTGAGCTTAATTGATGAAAAGAGATTGGCAGCAGTATGTCATGGCCAATTTTATCAAAAGAGGATGGCAAGAGCACATAATAAGAAGGTACGTCCCAGGAAATTTGAAGTAGGACAGCAGGTGCTGAAACGAATCTTGCCACATCAGGCCGAAGCAAAAGGCAAGTTCGCCCCGAATTGGCAAGGACCCTTTATTGTGACCAGAGTGCTATCCAATGGTGCTTTATGCTTGACAGATGTCGAAGGAAGATGTATCGACATGGCTATCAATTCTGATGCAGTCAAGAGATATTATGTATGATTTCTTTGATTGTAATTGTTGATTGTTTGTTTGTTTGTACTTGGCATTTATCGGAGAATGAAATGACGGAGGCAATTTGTTCTTCTATCCAAACACTCTAACCTTTGTCTCCCCTTTTGAGCCTTGTTTATTATTTCATACCCCTCTCTTGGAATCGTTAATAAAATTGAAAAAAAAAGAAAAAAAAAGAGGGAAAAAAGAAATAACAACAAAACAAAAGAAAAGTCACAAGAAAGAAAACAAAGGAATCGTGTGAACTACGTTCGACATGATTCGTCAAAGAGGATATGTAGGCGCCTCACGGCTCGGTCATAGTGTAATAAAAGTCAAAAGATCCCCAAGCAAGAAACTGGGGTAGAAGTTATGTTTTTAAGTTTCGGGAAAGAAATTTGATTCCAAGAGTTGTAACAGTTTTACTCATCAAAATTATTTTAAAACTCGTGATACCCTTTTCTTTTAAGCCATATACCAA
This sequence comes from Nicotiana glauca, assembly GCA_026770625.1. NCBI lineage: Eukaryota > Viridiplantae > Streptophyta > Magnoliopsida > Solanales > Solanaceae > Nicotiana > Nicotiana glauca. Next base: position 6,176 of record MU753640.1, read on the forward strand.
GAATTTCAATCCCCGGCTGATGTCCAAAAGACCTCCCGATCAGTATCCGAGAAGTACCAAGTCAGGCAAATGGAAGTCGGGAATAACACTCTGATCCCTAGTGGAAAGAGGATCACAAGCTGAAGATAGCCGAATAATCCTCAGCAGAGAAAGTCTTATCGGTAACACTCCAATGCCCAATTGAGAAAGATAAAATGAGAGAGACTTATCGGTGAAAAACTTCACATGCACCATAAGGCAATGGAAGTTGAGAGAAATAAAATGAGAGTCTTATCGGTGAAAACCTTCAAGGGCACCATAAGGCGACGTCAGATGAGAGAAATGAGAGAGTCTTATTAGTGAAAACCCCTCGAAGGGCACTATGAGGCGACAAGGATATAAAAAGGGCAAACGAGATAAGATTGATGGAAAGGATCCGCATTCGGCAAAGAATTGGGTGCCTGCTCATCCCCAGCAAAAGGAGGCCATCAGAAAGATGGATTGATAGGTAGACTGGGTTGGTTAGATCCGGAATACACGTCATAATCATTAGGATCGGTTATACCATTCAGATAAGTTCTTTTCCTTTTTCTTCTCCACAGCATTTGTTCAGAAAGACTTCTTCTTATCTATCTTTTGAAGTCATCACTTTTCATTTCTTTATTTTAAGAACTTTTTCTCCAATAGTTGTTTTTGAGAAAGATTTTTCAGAGCTTACTACCATTTGCCAAAGTGGTGCAAAGATGCGAACAGGACCGGCCAAAGATAAGGCAATAAAACGGAAAAGACGTTTGTTGCAAGACCAAATGATGAATTGGTCTGAGTGGCAGGGGAAGTATGGAGAAAAGCAGAAAAACAACAGTTGAGAAATTTGTGAACAACAATCGTCGGGAATAAGGAGTATCCCCGGCAAATTTTTGACCAAGTTCCAAGAGGGCCAGACAACACAGAGCGGGGAAGGAAGAAAAAGAGAAACCATCCCCAGCGGGAATATCATCCCCAGCAAAGTTTTGGTGGTGTAATGGAAACGCATAGCAGGGAAGGAGAAAAGGAGAACCATCCCCAGCAGGAGCATCACAACCAACACTGCGTTTTAAACTAACAAGTTTTCTTTGATTTGAAACAGGAAAAAGGAAGTGGCATTGATGGAAAGGCAATGCACGTGGAAGATTATCAAACTGGGGCAGAAAATTTTCCTTTCATTTGGAAAATTTTCTGGAAGTCAGGTATCCACTTGGGAAAGAAGTCAGATAACACAAGTGAAGTGGTCTTTGAACCAGTATTATTCCCAGCAGTGTTCAAAGAAGGAAAACAACAAGTTTTAATGAAGGAAGCTGTATCCAGTGTCATCCCCAGTAGCTTTCGAAAAAAAATGAAGCACCAGTTTTGAAGGAAGGAAAAATCCCCCAGCATTGTTATCCCCAGCAGTTAAAAGGGATGCAACACAGTAAGAAGAAAATGGTTGCAAAGAGGAACAATGGCAACACGAGTACAGTTTTGAAGTTATTGAAGTCGGGAGCCCGCCCGTAAAACAGAGGCGTTACCTTTATATTTTTGTTGAAGTCAGGTACCCACTTGAGGAAGAGGGAAGATAACACAAGTTCTAAGGGAATGAGGAAAGCATCCCCAGCAAGAAGGTCACCACCGACCATCATTTTCAAAAACTGACAAAATTCTCTTTGATTTAAGACAGGGACGGAAGCTATGTCCATATCAAGATCTCTACGTCATATCAAGCCCTTTGCGTTGCATCAATCTTCGTAATTACACAATCAAGCACCACATGTCAGGCTTGTCCACCTTCAAATAGGACGTATCAGGTTTGTCCACCTTCAAATAGGATATTTCGGGTTCATCCGCCCTCGAATAGGATATTTTGGGTTCATCCGCCCTCGAATAGGATATTTTGGGTTCATCCGCCCTCGAATAGGATATTTTGGGTTCATCCGCCCTCAAATTGAATATTTTGGGTTCATTCGCCCGAGAATAGGATATTTCGGGTTCATCCGCCCTTGAATTGGATATTTCGGGTTCATCCGCCCTCGAATAGGATATTTTGGGTTTATCCGCCCTCGAATAGGATATTTTGGGTTCATCCGCCATCGAATAGGATATTTTGGGTCCCTCGAATAGGATATTTTGGGTTCATCCGCCTCCGAATAGGATATTTTGGGTTCATCCGCCTTCGAATAGGATATTTTGGGTTCATCCTCCCTCGGATAGGATATTTTGGGTTCATCCGCCCTCGAATAGGATATTTTGGGTTCATCCACCCTCGAATAGGATACTTTGGGTTCATCCGCCCTCAAATAGGACATTTTGGGTTCATCCACCCTCGAATAGGATATTATGGGACTATCCGCCCTCGAATAGGATATTACGGGACTATCCGCCCTCAAATAGGATATTTCGGGTCTATCCGCCCTCAAATAGGATATTATGGGACTATCCGCCCTCAAATAGGATATGATGGGTCTATCCTCCCTCAAATAGATATATTGGTTTTATTCGCCCTCAAATAGGATATTTCGGTTCTATCCATCTTAAAAGAGGATATTTCGGGTCTATTTGCCCTCAAATAGGATATTTCGGGTCTATCCGCCCTCAAATAGGATATTTCGGGTCTATCCGCCCTCAAATAGGATATTTCGGGTCTATCCGCCCTTAAATAGGATATTTCGGTTCTATCCGCCCTCAAATAGGATATTTCGGGTCTATCTGCCCTCAAATAGGATATTTTGGGTCTATCCGCCCTCAAATAGGATAGTTTGGTTCTATCCGCCCTCAAGAAGGATATTGAATTTAATCCTTCCTCAAAAAAATATTGACCCGAGTGGTCCTGCTTGTATAAACACTGCCAAAATATATATTTCATAAATCATTGCCAAATGCGATTTTATTTTCAAAGTTGTTGTTGGAGTCAGGAGCCCCGCCTGTAAAATGGAGGAATGCATTTAAAGTTGAAGACAGAAGGCAGTAATGCAAAGGATCACAACAAAATACCCCCAGCATAAATTCCGCCGCAGAAATCAGAAGGAAGACTATAAGAGCAAGTTGAAGATAGATAAGATTTTGTAATTCCTAGTTTAGTCTAGCTTCTTGTTTTTCTTTTGGCAGTTGGTGTAATAAGGAGGTCGGAAAGCAGTAGTAACAGCATGCAACGGCAGTAACAGCAAATTGCAGTCCCATGGTAGTCCCAGCTACCAAAATTTCCCGAACTACATTGACCCGATTCCCTTTTAGCCAGGGATATGTAGGAAACCTTTGAAGCAAAGGTTCGGTCAAATCTTTCAAAAAATGCTTCACACGGAGTACTCGAACGGGCAAAAATCACTCATATTCGCTCACTTTATCTTTGCACGAAAACTCTTCGTGTTTTCGGACAAAGAGCAGCAGCTGTGAGCACGTGATTTTTGCTTCACGAGAACTACTCCAAAAGAAATCAAAAATAAAACATATTTCCTCTGTGTATAATTTTGAGAATTTGCTGAATTATTTGTGCTTTGTCTGTAAATATTTGTCTTGTTTAAATTAATTAAAATATACAAAAAATATATTTTGCATACGCACTTAGGATTTTATTTTTTACAATTAGGAATTAACTGAACCATATTTGGTTTTTAAAAGAAGAAAATCATAAAAATATGTATTTGTTGTAATTTTATCATTTAACGTATAATTGTGTGATTCTTGTTTTTAATTAGTATTTAATATTGTGTGTTAATTATTAAGGGGTTAATTTATATTTAACTAAGTTATTTTTGGTTTTGCAATTTAAATTAGGAATTTTGGTATTTAGGAATTAAAAAGAAAAGAAAAGGAAAGAAAAAGAAGAAAAGAGTGAAAAAATGATGAAAATCGGATTGGGCCACTATTTTTGGACCAAAATCAGGCCCAAATCACCCATTTACCGGGTCCAGTTGGCCTGGCCAGAGACGTCTTAAAACGACGTCGTATGGTCACTCTTAATCAGGGCCGTTGGATTAAATCAATCCAACGGCCAGGATTTCATCTCATTACCCATTGACCTAACCCGACCCGTTACCCACTTCCAACTGACCCCCCACTTGGACCAAACGACGTCGTTCCTAGTTAATGAAGAGATCCAAGCCGTTAATCTCAATTGATCAAACGGTCAGGATCTAATTCCCTCCCCCGTATATAATCCTAACCTATCACCCCACGCCCTCTAAGCCATACCCCCCCCTCACCCCATCGTCTCTCTCAGAGACGAACAGAAACCTCCGCCCCTGACCACCATGCTCCGCCCACCGGAAATCGCCTCACGACGGTTCCAGTGGTCCAAATGACTCCATTTTTACACCTCAATTCCTCTCAACCTCCCCTTTTCGACCATCATCATAGTTTCCTTCGAATCATACACCAACTCTTCGAATCTTAAATCGAAGATCAGTCGGAAACCTCATCTTCTCCGATGGCCACCAAATCAATACCCCTTGACCTCCCCCCCCCCCAGCCTCCCTTATCCTATAACCGTTACCAGCTCCCTTTGAATCAACCCAGGATTCGTCGAATCTTGAATCAAAGCCAAGAACCCTAGCGCTGTCATAAGATTCCCTGGCGGTGGCGCCATCTCCAACTGGTCCCAAACTCACACCAACTATCCCCCTGACCTCCATCACCTCTAAAACACCTTTAGCCCGACTCGAATCACTTTAGAACCATTCGAATCCCAAATCTAGTCGTAGAACCCTAGAAAACCAAAACCCGAGCCTCGTACAAAATTAACAAAAATTTGGGTCCTAACCGACCTTAGTCAAGTATTCTCAATCGAGAACACTTGATTAAGGTCCGTTTGACCTCAAAAAGTTCGAGTCTGAGATTGGTCAAGTCCGTTTGATTTCTGATCTTTTCTGAGGTTTTTTTCCTTACTTTTTTGTTGTAGTTATTTGTTTAAGTTTAGTGATAATTCAATTTCTGTTCTTCACTGTTCTTCTACTCCAATAGACCTTTTTATTTGGTCGCATTATTTCTGTTCGTTGTTTAGTATATAATAGGCGGTGTAATCGATTTGAATAGTTTCGTCGATTAATTAAGTTTTATTATAACTCCTTATTTCTATCAAATGCCACTCGAATTACTTGTCTACCTATTTCTGATTGTTTGTTGTTTAGTATTATATGTTATAAACTATGCAATCGATTAATTCAGTCGTGTTTGTAGTTCAGTAATTCTCGTCCAAAAGTTTGGTGTCGAACGTGTTATGAACTGATCCTGCATCTTTGCATAGGTTTGTTTTAAGGTTGATTCCCTGCTTATTTTTGTTTGTGGTATAGCTAATTAGGATTAATTCCCCAACATGAAGTCCCTTGTACTTGTATTACCAATCCGACCCTTAGTAGTATAAAATATGTGCTTTGAATAATTGTTTCTTATTTTGATACTGTTTTGTCCAATCTAAATGCCAAGCTGAAATTGGTACTGAATTTAGTTTTGGTATCTTAAATGATTTCAGTTCATTTTGATTTCCTTAGTTAATTGTTTCAATTGTTTTAATGTTGATTGTAATAGATTTAGTTATGTGATTGATATTAAGGATTGGTTATAGCTGTTAATCAGAAATTAGTTTTTGTTAATTAGGTTTGAACAGATTTTGGTTTAGGGAAGTAATATTCAGGGAGTTTCAGGGGTAATTTGGGAAGGGAAAAGTTAGGATAATGGTTTAATATTAGTAATCTGATAATGGGGTATTAGAGGCTATTAAACTAATAAGTTAATGGGGAATAAGAGGGAATTAGGGAATAAAGTAAGGAAAAACATTCCTTAGTGGGATTTTCATGTGGTAATGGGCAGAATTTTGGGGGTTTCGGTCGGGTCTAAGTTATTTGAAAAGGGGGGCAGGTCTGTTTGGGTTATTATAAATAAGGGGAGTTGATGTAAGGTTAGGGGCTAGATTTTGAACATCAGAAATTCAGAGTTTAAGAGTGAAATCCGAGCTGAGTTTTTTTTTTACCCTAAAAAAAATCAATAGGTTGAGAGCTAAACACAGAAAAAGTGAGGTCTTCTTTACTACTGAAAATCAGAATCAGTTTGTTACTATTTAATTGAGGTTCTGAGTGTCTTTATTGGAGAGTCTGAAGAACAGAAATCAGAGAATCTACTGTCCTGTCTCATTTCTGAATACATTCTGTTTCTGTTTGTTGTGATGTTGGTATTTTGGTATCATTCCTGGGTTTCTGGTATATCTGTATTGCTGTTTGGTGTTTCTAATAATTGCAAACTGGTTTTTTGAGTGTGCTGAACCTCTGTTACTGTTGCTATCTGCTACTGCTGTATCGTTATTACTGCTGCTAATTTCTCTTCTTCTTCTCCTGTTCTATTACCAGGTACACTTTCGAATCACACTTTGATGTAGTTGTTAAAAGTGAAAAGAAAATGCTCGAGTAGTCAAGAACTTAGGTTGTAGCTATAGTGTAATAGTCAAATGATAGGTAGTTGAATAATCTATCTTTGTGACTCAATGAAGAATGTGGACTGTGGAATTTATACTTGACTGGAACTGTTTTCCTTTATTTAAAAATTGCAATCTGTATTTATCAATTGTACATTTAATGCAGTTAGTTATGTAATTTGTAGAATGAACAAAGGTTAGTAATCACTTATTCTCAATTATGCCTTCTGCTTTTTTTTTTTTTTACTTTGTAGCAGAACTTAGGACTTATCAATAGGAAAACAAATAAGATAATCAATAGTCATCAGCTGCATATTAGTTATTTTCAATAGTCTCAATCATCCAAAACAGCTAGTTTAAATTAGTTAGAGAATGGTTAGTTCGTTTTAATACTTTGTCAATCTCGTATGCCATCTATAATTTTAGATTTAGTAATTCGCTTATAGAATAAGGCACGAAACAATCTCCCTTATGCAAGCTCGAGTGCAATTTCCGTTCACCTTAATCGAATAACTAATAAGAGGCCCGAGCTTGTAAACATGTAATCAATTAGGATCTTTTCTATTTTATTTTAGAGACGAACTTAATAGAAAAAATGTAGTCACTTCAGGATTATCCTTTCAAAATAAACGAGATGAGCCTCGCCAAATAAAACGCACAAATTGCGGGTCCCTCGATAATTGGTTGTATTAAAATACTTAGATTTCGGGACAGACTGTTAGCGAATTTTGCGACCTTCCCCAAAATAATAACGCGTTAGTCTCTTTAGGTGCGTTAGTCTCTTTAGGCGCGTGTTAATAATCTTACCTCCCTAAACTCGGGTGCACATTTATGTGACCCAAATCCAAATCTCAAGGGAGTTGAAATACGTCAATAACTACAGGTACATTGATGTGACGTGGTTCGAGATGTGTCTTCACGACGTTGCAATTCTCTTTAAAATAATGATAATATTAAAAGCGGTTAAAGGCTAAAATTTGCACATAGGTTTGAGCATGTTTAAAAATCAGATAAATAAGTCGAATATGACAGTTAAGCGACCGTGCTAGAACCACGGAACTCGGGAATGCCTAATACCTTCCCCCGGATTAACAGAATTCCTTACCCGGATTTCTGATTCGTAGACTGTAATAAGGAGTCAACTTTTTCCTCGATTCGGGATTCAAACCGGTGACTTGGGACACCATAAATCTCCCAAGTGGCGACTCCATTTCTTAATAACAAATCTTGTTTCGATTGTCCTTTAATTGAAAAAACTCCCTTTACTACACCCTTGCGGGGTGCGGTAGCATGAAAAAGGAGGTGCGACAGCAGTGTAGATAAAACGTTTATTAAACTTAATAACAACAGAGTTATTAGAAAAATAAACATTATAACCAGCATCCATTATTTTCGAAACCGAAATCAAATTCCTTCTAATAAAAGGTACATAGAGAACATCTTTTAAAACTAAAACTTTATCACTGCTAAACGAAACTCTAATATCTCCTAAAGCTAAAGCTGGTGCTGGTGCTGGCTCGCCATTGGCTTGAAAAACGCAAACTTCATTCTCACTTAGCCGCTGCGTTTCCTGAAACCCCTGCAAAGTAGTGCAGATGTGATTAGTGGATCCCGAATCTATACACCAAAACATGGTAGAAACAGCCGCTAAACAAGTTTCAATGTCATTTAAATTTGAATTACCTTGCTTATTCCACTTTGCTAGATAGGCAGGGCATTGCTTCTTGTGATGCCCAAATTGCTTGCAATGATAGCACTTGCCTTTGGGCTTTTTCACACCAGCCGCACCACCAGGTGCCAGAACCTTTTGAGCCTTCTTCTTTTTCTTATTGCCTTTCGACTTAGAAACCGAAGCTTTCTCAACATTGAGTGCCACAACTGGAGCTTGTTGTTTGATAATAGATTCTGCCGCTTATAGCTCATTCAACAATTTCGCTAGTGACAAATCCATTTTGTTCATATTAGTCAAGAGAAACTATTGAAAACTGTGATGAAGAGTCTGCATGACCATCTCAACTTAAGACTCCTTATCAATCACAACTCCAAGGACCTCCAGTTCATTCAGAAGACTCATCATCTTCAGAACATGGTCCCTGACCGATGATCCTTCAGCCATCTTGGTGTTCAAAAGGTCTTTCATGGCTGTCTGCTTAGCTGCACAATTTTGCTCACCGAACATCTCTTTTAGACTTTCGAGCATCTTATGACCCCATAGACTGATACTGATGTTGCAAAACATTCGCCATAGAGGCAAGAATGTAACATCGCGCCATCTCATCAGCCTTAACCCATTTGTCATAGGCCTTAACCTGATCATCGGTAGCATTTTCAGGTTTTTCTGGGCATTCCTCAGTGATTACAAATTTGTAACCTTCAGCAGTTAGGACAATATCAATGTTCCTTTTCCAATCAACATAATTCGGTCCTTCAAACTTGTTTTGGTTCAAAATTAAGGTAAATAGGTTGAATGAAGACATGATTAATCTAAGAGACATTCACATTAAATAGATCATTAGTTATGTATTTAGAATGATTAAATTCAAAACAACACATCACACATATAACCATGCTCATTGAACAGTTAGATTCGTTAAGGAAACTTAACTATTCATGCAAAATATATTAGTGATGTAAGATATTAACCCCATAAATTTAAACAAGATCAACTCAGATGGAGAGTAAAATATTAATTTAAGATAGATAAATATCACTTTTATAAACTCTAGTTTCATTCAATCAACATGTAACTCGGTTGGAGAGTTAATACAAGTAATGAAATAACTAGAGGCAAAACTACAGTAATCATCTATAATGAATTTATGCGATGTGGAAGAAGACCTATGTCAACATATAAATTCATTATATTACTGTAAAACATGATTGGAAACAATGGGAATTGAACCATACCATCACAGATTTCTATTAATATTTTTTATTAAAAACAATTCCAGAGAATAGAAAAAAAGGCCAAAACTCCATCTAAATGGCCCCAAATGCCCAAAAAACAACGTACATCATCATCAGCAAAGCTGATGTATTTTTTAAGTTGGGTCGTTTCTGATGAACCTACCAAATTTGAGGTCAATCGGAGTTCGACAAAATTTAAAAATTTGTCGCGTGCTAGAATTCTGTTTTTGGCATTTTAAGGATTTTTAATTATTTTGACATGTTCAAATCACATAATATACTGATTTTTGTTAATACATGATTTCAGAACTAAAAATAATTTTTATTTATTTAATAAAAACATGTTTAGATAGAATTGTAAAAACAATATGTTTTCATTAGTCAAAAAGGGTACTGTTAATAATTCTGTATATTAATCCAAAATTATAGAATCAATATCATACAAAACAATCAAGTTTTTATTAATATAACACTGTGATTATGGACAGAACGCAACTAAAATAGATTAATGGTATTAATTAATTCATTATTTATGTATATGTATATTAACCTATAATTACAGTATTAATAACATTCAAAAACACAATCACGTTTTTATCAAAAACAAAATTGCTATTCAACAAAAAATATAATTTGAACAGACTGTTATTTAAATATAACACTATTGTTTATACATGTGTATATTAATTCATAATTTCAGAATTACAGAATTAAGATACTAATAAATACAATCACGTTTTTTAACATAGAATAATCATCCCAAACATGTATCAATAAATAACATGTTTTAATATTATTCTATGCATGTTGTATTACATTATCTAGTTAGATGTAGGATGGCGTTTGATATTAATTGTTAGAACATGTGCAGCGGAAGCAAGCATACAAGTCAGGCATCAAATACATGTAAACTAGACAACGCAATAATAACGAGATTAGAAGCACTAACCTCTTGAAGTAATTGCACAAACCTTCCAAACAACAAGAATCCAAGGCTGCAGTCTTCTGCTATTTACCTAGTAAAACTTTGGACTATTTTGCTATTAGGTAGGCAAGAACAATACAACTCTAAAAAGTAAGTAATTGGGTGAAACTAGTCTTCATTTAATATACCCGAAATTAAGCCATACCAGGGCTCAAAAACGTGTAGGATTCTACTTGTAGAATCCTACTTTAACTCAAAAGGATAACTTTTCTCTCAAACTACTTTTTATCTAAGTCTGTCCAGGTTTTTACTAGGTATAGCAGCGACCACATAAATAATAAGAGGCTACTAATTATAGTATTAATTCGAAATTAGAATGAATTAATTCTTACTATAATTAATTGTAATTTATTCCACTAAAAAACTGCAATTGAACTCCTCAATATGAATTTCGAAAATTCATTAACACTTATTTTAACTCCCTATGTTAAGATTTCAAATACCAGTTTATTAAATTAAATCACTAAAAATTTAATTCAATTAACTAATTAAATCATTTATAATTCCGCTTAAACTATTTCATGTGACGGATACAAAATCCACCAGCCAGGTTTTCACATGAAAACTTATAAGCTCACATAAAGGGGTATCATCAAACTCAAAAATGAGTCATGGATTCTATCAACTAATTATTATTCACAAATGTTATTCGTTATTGTCCAATTTATTAGGCATACACTAACTCTAAATAGAGTCGTACCTTTTGATAAATCAAAACAATAAAGAAATTACATTGATCATAATAATTATATCAAGATTAGGAATATAAGCTCATTTAATGAATTAGAGAATTTTTTTTATATATTCAGTACAAAAACATCTTTTCTCTACTTGGTTTGCTCAATATACACTGAGTATACTAGCACAAGAAGTTGGAGTAAACCTACTCCCATAATCAAGACAAATTATACTATAATCTTGTGCTACAATCATCAAGATATTTTGTCCAACAATATCTTTGACTATGAACATAGTTTATTAATTATGAGAACCGACAATTTAATCTTCTATGCATGAGCTAAGACTCCATACACTAAATTGTCTACTACATAATTAAAAGGACGCACATGTAACAAATGATCTATTTAAAATAGTACTTTATTGAATTGAATAAATTAAATAAATAATTATTCCATAAAGAATAAAATATAATACTATGTCTAAA
>MU753642.1:27268-39371 GCA_026770625.1 Nicotiana glauca
ATTAATTAAATATTTAAATTATCATATTGTCCAATGTGAACTCTATGTTTTAAAGGGTAAAAACGACAAATGATATTTCGCTAAGGGCCTTCGTGGTTTTAATATAACTAGTCTTAGTGTACGGGCGTTGCGCATGTTCCCTATCTTAGTAAGAAAATTACTAAGTTGCTAAGAAAATTACATATATATTTTTATATTAGTTTTAAATTATAAATAAAGCTAACTCAATAAAGAAAATTTTTCTTCCTCAATATTATTCAATATATTTACCTTAAATTTTGATCTAAATATTATTCATTTATTTTGATATAGACATTTATTTTTAATATATAATTCATTTTAAAGTTCTAAATACTTATACTTCCTATATAGTTTGAATAAAAAAAAGTTAATAAATATAAATTTAATTATTTTAAAATCCTTATTTACTAAAATATTTAAATTATATCTCTATTCAATATAAAATTTATTTTTGTAGAATAAAAAGTCAATCAACATTTCTAGTAGAGGATTTGTGCTTTTAAAATAATATATATTTAGGCTTTTATGATGTATTATGTTTAAATATGCTATCAAATAGTTATTTTGATTGTTTCATTGAACATGGATTTATTATATTATATGACAAAAATAAGAATTTTTAAAATGAACATTTGATTGTTCCATGCTAAAACAACTTAATGTTGACGCTATTGTATTAAAAAAGTTTAGTTTAATATGTGATTTCATGTCGTCATACTTTCATTAATTCGAAATCAATTCAAAGCACCGAATAAAATGTTCTCATCTATTTCAATTAGTATAATATATATAAGGTAAAATATTTATGTATTTTTTTCTTATCTATTTTAATAAGAAAAAATTTAATATGCAAAGTTTTAATTTATTTCAATGTCCTAAATATTAGGAAAGTACTTGAATTACAATTTTATCCATTATGAAAGTTGTTTTAAAAGGGTAAAAAAGACGAATGATATTTCTAAGGGCCCTTCGTACTCTTAATATAGTATAGACTAATCTTATGATATACGCGTTGCACGTGTACACTATCTCAATGAAAAAATATTCTATTAACATATTATATTTGATTTATAATATAAAAGTATGTGTTCTTAAAAATAATAAATGTTGATCTTGTTTACCTAATTCAATAAAAGAAATAATTACCGCATAAATATTTTCAATCATCTGTTAATGTATTCAATTATAAATTTATTTTAGTTTTATAATGTCATCACTCTAAATTCAAAATTATTATTCTTCCTTCCTAGTTTCAATATTCACACATAAACTTTAAAAGATTTATGATTTTAATTTTAAAATTCTAATTTAAGAGCTTTATCAAAAAAATGAATTAGGTTGATGAAATATTAATAGTTTCCTGCTTATTTTATCTTCCATTTAGTAAATAAGATATGATGTGACTTAATTTGATTAAAATATAAGAGAGAAAATATTATATAAAGAAAAATAAATATGAATCTTCATGCCATTTTGGACAAAAATGTGTTGCTTCCCATTTTAAAGTAATGTCCATCTTTCTTTTACTTATCGTCAAATAAACTCTTTAAATGAAATTTATTTTAAATTTGTTTTAGCTTTTAAGTTTCAAATTGATACGCCACTTAAGAAGAGTGAAAACTTCTAGTATTTGATAAGAGAATATTTAAGTCAAAAGCGTATTTTAGTATTTGAATTAAAATTATTGGTTAATTATTTGGTGTTGAAGTAATAAATTCTAAAAGGAAAGAAATTATAAACTAAAATCTTACTCGGTTTCAACTTCTGAATTATATAAGTTTGTACATAGTTCGGATATGGAAAAATTTAATCAATAAATTTTAATTGATTTTGTAATCCTAAATATTAGAAAAATAATTATGACTATTCCTAAATATTAAATAAATAATATAATTAATATTCCTAAATAATAGGTTATACATTAAAAACTAAAAGACTATTTGTCCAGAGTGAACTTTATTTTTAAAGGGTAAAAAAGATGAATGACATTTTGCTAAGTGCCTTCGTGCTTTTAATATAGTATAGATATAGATATAAATTAATGCCAAGACCCCGATTTCCCCTCCGTAGGATGTCGTGAAGGCATCTAAACTTTAGGACTAGATAAGCCTAACACTTATAGAAATATTGGCAAAATTTAACCAACAACTATGAATAATGAAATAGAGATTTTTGTAAAAAGCTTACAATCCCAAAACCAGTAGTACAAGTCATAAGATCTACTAAGTTTGTTAGAAAATCCTTATATACAATTGTTTCAAAATAAAAATAAACAGTAGAAGTACAATATCCGAAGGTGACTCCGAGCCTGCGAATGCTATGCCATATTTACCTTGAGTTACCACAGCAAGACTCAAACCACTAGCTAGTGATCAACCAACTCCGAAATACCTGGATTTGTAAAAAAAAAGAGCAGAAGTGTAGCATGAGTACACCACAGCGGTACCAAGTAAGTATCAAGACTAACCACAGTGGAATAGTGACGACGAACAGTCAAGACACCCACAGGACTAAATGACCTGAACAAGTATGAATATAGAACTAATAGGGAACAATATTAATATAAAGCTATGCATGATGATAATAATAATACAATGCTTGTAATAGGAACTAAAAGCAACAATTAGTAACGAGACACAATAGGTAACACCACTGTAGGGTAAGCTGAACAGTTTAAATTCGATGAAACCAAATAAAGGAAAATAAGTAACAATTTAATAAGAACAACCGCTTTCACACCAGGTTTATCCAAGAATTTCAACGAGGTTCCAAACTTCATAATCACAAAATCACGGGTCCAAATTCATGAACCCTAATCAGTTGGCACCTTGTGCCCACATTACAACTTATAACTGCATGGACAAATCATGTGCCAAGAAGGCGACAATACCTAATATCCGTACAGATCACTCACGTGCCAACAATAAGAATGACTCATGACTGCACGGACAACTCACGTACCAATAAAACTGTGACGACCCAAAGGGTCATCACTTATTTCCTTACTCATTATGTGCTTCTGAGGCCTTGAAAACCTCATTTGGAGTTGCATTGATTTACATGTACAGTCCGGGCGCGTAGCCGGAAAGCTTAAATATGAATTTTGTGAGAAAAATGCTAAATTTTGATATTAAATTAAAAAAATTTGACTTCGGTTAACATTCTAGATAAAAAGACCCGGACCCATAATTTGACGGTCCCGTAGGATCCGTAGGAAAATATGGGACTTGGGCGTACGCCCGGAATCGAATTCCGAGGTCCCAAGCCCGAGAAATGAATTTTTGTGTGAAATTATTTTCTAGAAATAAATAAGGAAATTGGAAATGGAATTTGATTAAAAGACTATGGTATCGGGCCTGTATTTTTGGTTATGGCGCCCGGTACAAGACTTATATATGCTTTAAGCGCGTTCTATAAAGTTTTGTTGAAAACGGATGTCGTTTGACGTGTTTCGGACATAAAATGGAAATTTGATATTTTTTAAAAATTTGGAAGGAATCATGAAATTTGAGGCTTACATCGATGCAGGAAACATGAAGATGACATGACTATTCACTCAAATCAAAAAAAGTCACATCTAACGGCACCTAGGCACATACCTTGTAAGTTAAAAACCCATTAAGCACAACATGAATATGACTGAATATATAAGGAAACACATGAAAGAACTAGCAAACATGCCCGACAAGCACCATTCTCTATCGGTACCATACTACATATCGGAAGAATCAAAGTATATGAACAAATCACAAGGATCTCATAGCTCTCAATAATGAAAAACAACAAAACAATAGACACAGGTTACCACTATAGAATCTTCCAACAGGGGTAAAAACATAAGCGAAGTAAAAATCATGAAATCCACCCATATGTGAAGAACAATAGAAGGACTCACCCCGATAAGCAGAACTGTAAAAAAATACGAATGATGATCCTCTATAACGGATCAAAACCATACATGTACGATATCATCTAGTGTAGAGGCCTCATCCTTACCGTAGAAATCACCTCGACGGGTCAGGCCTCCCCCTTTTGGGGACCCTCTACTTGCCTGACCTGCATCGGTGTAGGGATATAAACAACTGGAGTAGAGCTCATAGCCTAAATACCCCATTGTGAGACATCTGTCCATAGTCTGGGACAATCTCTCACCATGTGGTTGGTATCTCCACACTCAAAGAAACCTCTCCGCTGGGGTGGCTATGGAAGCTGTCTGGTACGGGTACCTTGAGACCCATAGGTACCTGATACACCGTGTGAAACCTAAAGTGCAAACTAAACTGGTTGACCCACAAAACCTCTACCATGTTGTACTCTGCCTCCGAAATAGGGATACCAATAGATCTGTTCAATCTACGAGGCCTCTTAGCCTTCTTGACCTCTCTCTCGTGACCCCGCATGTCCTCTCTCTCATAGTCCTGCATGCCCTTTAATCAGCGAGCGATAACTATCACCTGCTGAAATAGAACATCTGACTCCAACTCACTAGCCATACTGAATTGGATATACTGATTGAGCCCCTCAATGAACCTGCAGACTCGCTCTTTAACTATAGGAACAAAAGTAGGCGTATGTCTGGACATATCATTATAATGACATTCTCTAACACTGACATAGTACCCTGGCACAGATGCTCAAACTCCACATGCCATGCATCCCGAAGGGCCTAAGGAAAGAACTCTCTCAAGAACAGCTTTGAAAACTGAGCCCATGAAAGTGAAGTTGCATCGACCGAGCTACCCAACTTGTATGCTCACCACCACTGATATGCCACTCCCTTAATATCACGACCCAATTCCCAAACCCGATCGTGATGGCGCCTCCCGTGAAGACAAGGCCAGCCAAAACAATGCAAACACCTCTTTTAAAGCAATTAATTAACATTAAAAATTCAAACACACGCTTAATATAGTCAATAATACGGAACAACGATAATAACAAGGGAAACCATCTTGACACAGACCAAACCGGGGTGTCACAAGTCATGAGCTACTACAGAGTTTGCTTTAAGTCCACAAAGTGTAATATCCGATTCAGTAGTCTGAAGTAAAAATAAACGATGTAAGATAGGGGATACAAGGGGATACAGACATCAATAGCTACCTCGTTACTCCAACTCTCTTCCTGGTCTGGAAGGAAATCAGTGCTCAAGTGCGGACTCTGCTATGCCTGAATCTGCACACATGGTGCAGGGAGTAATGTGAGTACTCCGACCCAGTGAGTAATAATAATAAATAATAACCGAAGGCATGAAAATACATAAGTGCACAAGGCAATTCTATAGTAGGCAGTAAATCATTTATAACAGTAAAACAGTAAAGAGTCAAAGAAATCTCCTTTTAAAAATAGGTAAATCCGGTAAAACAACAAGTAAATAGTAAGTAGAAATCTGTCCTTCGTGCCCAATATCAATCGCTAATAACAGTATCAGCCCCTCATGCCCAGTATCAATTGCTGATAACAGTATCAGCCCCTCGGGATCAGTCTCAGTCACTCAGTATAATATCAGCCCCTCGGGATCAGTCTCAGTCACTCAGCATAATATCAGCCCCACGGGCTCACTGTCAAATCATATGGGTACCCCCGCTCATTGTGGGTTTATAGACTCTGGAGGGGCCCCTTATGGCCCAAACGCTATATCAACATAAGGCCTGAAAGTCTCCTCACATCACTCACAAGGCCTAAAAGCCTCCTCACGTCACTCAAGCCACCTCGTGGCATATAAACGCATCTCAGGTCCTCTGCCTCAAATCACTCAGCATATCTTCACATATGGCCCTCGGCCTCACTCAGTCCAGAAAACATCATAAGCCCCTCGGGCATCAGTAAAATAGGAGTGCTCAGCCCAAACAATAGTGGAAATATCATTTAAGTCTTAACATTTAATTAAAGAGGCTGAGTTTGTAAAATAGTATAATCAACAGGACCGATTTCAAGTAGCATACCAAATAGTGAGGAGACAGTGATAAAAATACATGAAGGATTCAAGTAGTCGGAATGAATCCCAAAATATGGCAATAAGCCCAAATCATGTTGATAACAAACACATCTCAGTCAAATACGCGGTAAAAATATCAATCGGGATGGACCAAGTCACAATCCCCAGTAGCAAACAACTCCGCGCTCGTCATTTAGCGCGTGTTTTACCTCAATATAGCACTACGTTTTCCGGGGTTTCAAAACCTCAGAATATCAGTTACTATCATTACTCACCTCATGTCGGCCAAAATCCTATCTTGTTATGCCCTTGCCTCACAAATAAACCTCCTCGCGCATCGAATCTGACCAAAACTAGAACGAATACGTCACAATAGGCTAAGGGAATATAACCCAATCGAAAAAGAATCGAAAACCATCGAAAAACATAAAATTTGCAAAACCCGAGCCCCAGGCCCACTTCTTGAATTTCAGAAAAATTTACATCAACGGATTCCTTATCTCGCCACGAGTCTATACATATCAAGAACAACCAAATACGAGCTCAAATGACCCATCAAAACTCAATTGGAAATGCCAAAATGCAAGCCCTAGTTCTTCCCCCTTTTGATAAATTTATGAATTTCTAGGTTGATTCCACAATTAAATCATGTTTTTAGGTCATAGAACTCACCTCCAATCAATCCCAGTCGAAACTCTCTTCAATTCCCGTCCAAAAGCTCTCAAGGATGCTCAAATATGGTGGAACAATAGCTTAGCTCACGGAACAAAAAGAAACTTAAAAACCCTTCTGCCCAGGCATTTTCCGCATCTGCGATCCACGCACTGCATCTGCGGTTTCCGCTTCTGCGGAATTCTTTCGCTTCTGCGGCCATTCACTTAAGCCAAGACTGCTTCTGCAAATCCGCATCTGCGGCTACCATCCGTTTTTGCAGAAACTAGCATTCCCAAGCCAATCTCGTACCTGCGATCTATTGTCCGCATGTGCGGGACCGCACCTGCGATCCCTTTTTTGCAAGTGCGAAAATACCAGAACCAGAAAACTTCAGAAGTGCTACAAGTCCAAAACTCATCCCGATAGCCATCCAAAATCGCCATGATGCCCCCGGGACCTCAACCAAAAGTGACAATCCATCCTAAAACATCATTCGAACTTGCTCGAATCATCAAAACACCTCAACCAACACCAAAACCATCAAATTACATCAGATTCAAGCCTAAGTTCTTATAAAACTCCCGAAACTCGCATTTGCTCAAAAACCCAACCAAAACACCTCCGAATGACCTGAAATTTTGCACACACATCCCAAATCACCTAACGAAGCTACAACAACTCTCGAAATTCCATTCCGACCCTCAGATAAAAATCTCACCTATCAACAAGAATTTGCCAAAATACTAACTTTCGCCAATTCAAGCCTATTTCTACATCGGGCCTCCAAAATCAATTCTCATCACGCTCCTAAGTCAAAAATCATCCCCCAAAGCTAACCGAATCACCGAAAATCACATCCGAGCCCTCTAACTCATAAGTCAACATTCGGTTGACTTTTCCATGCAAAACCTTCCTTAAAGAAACTAAGTGTCTCATTCCCTACCAAAACCTCTCCGAACCAACTCGATCACATAAGATACAGATAATGAAGCATAAAGAAGTTGAAAATGGGGAAAACGAAGTGGTAAATCACGTGACGACGGGTCGGATCGTCATATCCTACCCAACTAAAACAAACGCTTGTTCTCGAGCAGGTCAAGAGACATACTTGATGCCTCAAACAGTTGAGGATATCTGCTCCGCATCTCCCGCTCGGTCTCCCAAGTAGCCTCCTACATGGGGTAACCTCTCCACTGCACTTTCACCGAAGCTATATCCTTTGATCTCAACTTTCAAACTGGAGACCCAAAATAGCCACCGGCTCTACACCATAGGTCAAATCATCATCCAACTGAACTGTGCTGAAGTCCAATACATGGGACGAGTCCCCAACATACTTCTGGAGCATAGAAACATGAAATACCGGAAGCACGCGTGACAAGCCGAGTGGCAAGGCAAGCTCATATGCCACCTCCCCAATCCTCCTAAGTACCTCAAAAGGCCCAATAAACCGCTGACTCAATTTTCCCTTCTTTCCAAACCGCATAACACCCTTCATGGTTGAAACTTTCAGCAAGACCTTCTCACAAACCATATAAGACACATCTCAAACCTTCCGGTCCACATAACTCTTCTAACACGACTGTGTTGTACGAAGCCTCTCCAGAATCAGCTTCACCTTCTCTAAGGCATCCTAAACCAAATTTGTCCCCAATAGCCTAGCCACGTCAGGCTCAAACCAATCAACTGGAGATCTACACGGCCTCCCATACAATGCCTCATACGGAGCCATTTGAATGATCGACTGATAACAGTTGTTGTAGGCAAACTCTACAAGCAGTAAAAACTCATCCCAAGAACCTCCAAAATCAATAACACAGGCATGCAACATGTTCTCCAACATCTGAATAGTACGGTTGGACTGCCCATCCGTCTGAGGATGAAATATTGTGCTCAACTCTACCTGCGTACCCAACTCTCGCTGCAATGTCCTCCAGAACTGAGAAGTAAACTGAGTACCTCTATCTAAGATAATAGACACTGGAACACCATGCAATCAAACAATCTCCCGGATAAAGATCCCTGCCAACCGCTCCGAAGAATAGGTAGTACATACCGGAATGAAGTGTGCTGGCTTGGTCAGCCAATCCACAATCACCCAAATAGAGTCGAACTTCTTCAAAGTCCGAAGAAGACCACTCACAAAATCCATAGTGATCCTCTCCCACTTCCACTCAGGAATAATCATTTGCTGAAGTACGCCACCCGTTCTTTGATGCTCATATTTCACCTGCTGACAGTTGAGACACCGAGCCACAAATCCTATAATGTCTTTCTTCCTTCTTCTCCACAATAATGTTGCCTCTAATCTTGATACATCTTCGCAGCACCCGGATGAATGGAATACCGCTAGCTATGAGCCTCCTCCAATATCAACTCCCGAAGCCCATCCACATTGGGCACACAAATTTTGCCCTACATCCTTAACAAACCATCCTCACCAATGATCACATCTCTGGCATCATCATGCTGGACCTTGTTCTTAAGGATAAGCAAATGCAGATCATCATACTGGTGCTCTCTGATGCGATAATATAAGAAAGACCGAGAAACCACACAAGCCAATACCCGACTAGGCCCCGAAATATATTGTCTCACCAACCAATTGGCCAAGGCCTGAACATCAACTGTAAAGGGCCTCTCCCCAACTGGAATATACGCCAAACTCCCCATACTGACTGCCTTTCAACTCAAAGCATCAGCTACTACATTGGCCTTCCCCGGGTGATACAGAATAGAAATATCATAATCCTTTAGTAACTCTAGCCACCTCCGCTGCCTCAACTTAAGATCCTTTTGCTTGAACAAATGATGAAGACTGCGATGATCGGTGAATATCTCACATGATACACCATATAAGTAGTGCCTCCAAATCCTTAGAGCATGAACTATTGCAGCAAACTCCAAATTTTGTACATGGTAGTTCTTCTCATGGGGCTTTAACTGACGAGAAGCATAAGCAATAACTCTACCCTCTTGCATCAATACATATCTGATCCCAACTCTCGAAGCATCACAATATACAATGTAAGAACCAGAAACTGTTGGCAAAACCAATACTGGAGCTGTGGTCAAAGTTTTTTTGAGCTTCTATAAGCTCTCCTCGCACTCGTCCGACCATACAAATGGAGCACCCTTCTGAGTCAACTTGGTCAAGGGCGATGCAATAGAGGAAAATCCCTAAACAAACCGGCGATAATAACCTGCCAAACGAAGGAAACTACGAATCTCTATGGCTGAGGTCGGTCTAGGCCAACTCTGAACTGCCTCTATCTTCTTCGGGTCGACCTGAATACCCTCGTTGGACACCGTATGCGCCAAGAAAGCCACTGAACTGAGACAGAACTCACACTTGGAGAACTTTGCATAAAGCTTCTCCTCCCTCAATATGTGCAATACAACTCACAAATGTTGAGCGTGCTCCTCCTGACTACGCGAGTACACCAGAATATCATCAATAAAAACAATAATGAATGAGTCCAGATACGACCAAAATACACTGTTCATCAAATGCATGAATGCTGCTGGGGCATTAGTCATCCCAAAAGACATAACAAGAAACTTACAATACCCATATCTAGTCCTAAAAGAAGTCTTAATAATATCTAAATCCCTGATCTTTAATTGGTGATAACCCCAAATGGAGATCAATCTTGGAGAACACCCTCGCTCCCTGAAGCTGGTCAAATAAATCATCAATGCGAGGCAAGGGATGCTTGCTCATCATTGTTACTTTGTTCAATTGCCTGTAGTTAATGCACATTCTCATGGTGCCATCCTTCTTCTTCACAAATAGAACCGGTGCACCCCCCGGTGTCACACTAGGCCAAATGAACCCCTTATCTAGGAGTTTCTGAAGTTAATCCTTCAATTCTTTCAAGTACGCTGGTGACATACAATATGAAGGAATGGAAACGGGCTGAGTGCCCAGCACCAAGTCAATGCCAAAATCAATATTCCTGTCCCGGGGCATGCCCGACAGGTCTGCAGGATATACATCAGGAAACTCCATCACAATTGGAACCGAATCAATTCTAGGAGTCTCGGCTCCAACATCGCTCACAAATGCCAAATATGAAAGGCAACCCTTCCCAATTATACGCTGGGCCTTTTAAGAATGAAATCACCCTGCTAGGAACATAATCAGTCACACCACGCCACTAGATCCTCGGTACACCTGGTATAGCCAAAGTGACTATCTTAGCATGACAATATAGAATAACATGACACAGAGATAACCAGTCCATGCCCAAAATAACATCAAAATTCACCATGCTCAATAGCAATAGATCAACTCGAGTCTCCATACCCCCAATAGTCACCAAACAAGACTGGTACACATGGTCTACAATAATAGTATCACCTATTGGGGTAGATACATGAACAGGTAAAGCAAGACACCCTCAGGACGTACCCAAATGATGAGAAAAATATGAGGACACATAAGAATAGGTGGAACTGGGATCAAATAAGACTGAGGCATCTCTATGGCAGACTGAAATAATACCTGCAATGACGATATCTGAAGCAATAGCATCTGTCCTGACCTGAAGAGCATAAAAATAAGCCTGGCTACCGCCTGATCAACCTCCACCTCTGGGGCGACCCCTGTCTGCCTTACCATCACCCCTAGCTAGCAGGACGGGTGCTGAAGAAACTGGACAAGAAGACGAGGGCTGACCCCTCTATTGAGATGAGCTAGCAGCACAATGAGGACACTGCCTTCGCATATGCCCAAACTCTCTACACTCATAACAACTCCCATGTGCTGGAGAATGGGATTGAAGGGAGCCCCTCGCACCGGAGTGAGTAGATGACGCATTCGGCCTAGAAGAAACCTGAACAAACGGGGCACGAGATGAACTCTGTGCTAGAAGAGTGCTGAGTGAAGGCTTGTGACGACCCAAAGGGTCATCACCTATTTTCCTCATCTGTTCCATTCTTTTGAGGCCTTGAAAACCTCATTTTATATTGCCTCGATTTGCATGCGCAGTCCGGGTGCATAGCCGGAAAATTTCTATGTTGAAATATGTGAATTCTGTGGAAAAACATTTTGAGAAATTATGATATTAATATTGATATAGTTGACTTTGGTCAACATTTTTAGTAAATGGACCCGGACCCGAGATTGGACGGTCCCGGAAGGTCCGTAGAAAAATATGGGACTCGGGCATATGCTCGGAGTCGAATTCCGAGGCCTAGAGCCCGAGATATGAATTTTTCTGTTAAATTGCTTTCTGAAATTGTTAAGGAAAAAAATGAAAATGAAAATGAGTTAGAAAATATAGGTATCGGGCTCGTATTTTTGTTCTAACGCCCGGTACAGGTCTTAAATATGCGTTAAGCACTATCCGTAAAGTTTGGTTGAAATAGGACGTCGTTTGACGTGTTTTGGACCTAAATATCAAATATTAAAGGTTGATGAACTTTGAAATGAAATTTATGAGTTTTGAGGGATGATTCTTTGAATTTGATGTTATTTTAGCGATT
>MU753644.1:5515-36224 GCA_026770625.1 Nicotiana glauca
GATTTGGGGAAGAAAAAAGTACCGGATTATATATATATGCATAGTTTAATTATTTTTGCGTTACGAAAAATAATTTTATGACTTTTTTACAATAACATGAAAGTTGAATGACCATATGTGAAATTTACGGTCAATGAACTCACGAGTCAACTAGCAAGCCATTTGACATTCTGCGACTTAGTTAACATGAATTCGTCATTCAGCCAAAAAAAAGGACGATAAAGAAAGGTTCAGCCTAAAGTAGCTATAAAACACAGGAAGATTTAGAGGTAACTTGGAATTGAATATTTTAGAACTGGAAAATGGAGGACAGGACAATACTCTCTTCTATTGTTAGTATTCTAGTTTTGATATCCATAGGAATATCCATTTGCTTCTGCCTTGGGAAAAAGCCACCAGACAACCAGTATCTTTTTGCAAACCCTAGCCGAGCCGCTGATGGTGGCGTTGCGGTTGCACCGCCAGTTGCTCAGCCGCCACTCTAGCGGCAGGAACGTAGCATTAATGGTTGCGGCCGTGGGAACAATTAGGTGGTGTGACGGTTGTGTATATATGTAGTTTTTTCCGATGTTTTGTGCAGGTCAAGTTCTTCATTATTGGAAAAATTATCATGCTACAATTTGTACAGGTCAATCTTCATTGGCTAATTTGTCATTCATTTGTGGTTGGTGTTCTTATTGATATTGTTTGTGATGTAAAAGTATCATGGATGTCATAGTAGAGTACCTGATTCTGTTAGTTTTCTTGAAATGGAATTGCTGTATCAGTAATAGATTTGATGCTTTTTCTAAATGTAATTTAAGTTATTATTATTTGGCATGTTTTGCTTTTTGATAGTCAACTACATAAATTTTGACAATATTGTAACATGTTTTTTTCACCGTATTACAACCAGTGGCGGAGCCACATGTACCAAAGGGGTGTCAACCGACACCCCTTCGTCGGAAAATTACACTGTATAGCTAGGTAATTTTTTTAAAAATACGTATATATACTATATAATGATACCCCTTGATTTCTTGGTGAGTTTGTTTTTTAATATTTTGACTTCCCTTAATAAAAATTCTGGCTCCGCCACTGATTACAACAACAACAACAACAATAACAAACACAATAGTTTCTCACAAGAGTTTGGGGAGGGTAAGAAGTACACAATCTTACCTCTAGGTACCCCTCCAAGGATAGGGAGGTTGTTTCCGATAGATCATTGGCTAGAGAACGACTGAAAAAGAAAAGGTAATTGCAATAAGTAGGAATAACAGCAAAATAAAAAAAGATCGAATTCAAGAATACAGTTAAACTCTAGGTAGTAATAGTCATCTATGAATAAAGATATAATATTAACACTAATGATAGCGAACTGCGTAAGACAAAGAGAAACGCTCGACTACCTACGAACCTTCTACCCTAATCTTTGACCTCCATACTCTCATATCTAGAGCCATGTCCTCAGTCAGCTTCAGCTGTGCCATGTCCCATCTAATAACCGCACGCTCCCCAAGACTTCTTAGGTCTACCTCTACCCCTCCTGCTACATATCGAGGCTAATTACCATTCACACCTTCTAACTGGGGCTTCTATACTTCTCCTCTTAACATGGACGAACCTTCTCAACATCGCCTCCCGTATCTTATCCTCCACAAGGGCCACTCCCACCTTTTCCCGAATAATTTCATTCATAATCTTATCCAACTGGGTATGCCCACACATCCACCCCCAAAATCCTCATGTCAACTACTTTTAGCTTCTGGGTATGAGAGTTCTTGACCGGTCAACACTCAGCTCCATACAACATAGTCGGTCTAACTACAACCTTGTACAACTTACTTTTAAGTCTTAGCAGCACATTCTTATCACACAAGATATTGGAAGCGAGTCTCCACTTAATCTATCCTTCTCCGATACAATGCGTGACATCTTCATCAATCTCCATGTTACCTTGTATTATAGATCCAAGATACTTGAAACTACCTCTCTTAGGGATGACTTGCGTATCAAGCCTCACTTCCATATACCCTTCCTAGGTACCATTGTTGAACCTGCACTCCAAGTATTCCGTCATGGTCCTGCTCAACTTGAAACCCTTAGACTCTAGGATCTACCTCCAAACCTCCAGCCTCTCATTAACACCACCACATGTCTCGTCAATTAAAACTATGTCATCAGCAAATAACATACACCATGACACCTCACCTTGAATGTATCATATCACATGGCTACAATTACCGAATTATCATCCAATACATAACTTTCAGATATACTTTCTAAAAATATACGGATTTTTTCCTACTCCATATATGTTAAGGTTATCCCTTCTTTCTTTTTGGCATGATCCAAATAATACAAATGAAACGAGCAAAATACGCAACTTTCATAAATGACTCTATTCAGAGAATAATAGGAGTGTCTATATTCTTGATTCCCCATGTGAATTATTATTATATCTTCTATTTATGGGTCTCAGAAAAATACGTATTTGATAAAGTTTATCTGAAAGGCATGTTTTGATTTTTATGGCATTCCGAGAAAATCTTATTAACATATTTCTTATACATTTCATGGATTTATACATGTACATTGACCCATGACCAAATGGAGTTATATACGTGTATACTTGTATATTATATGTATATGGGATATGGGAAAAGGTTACGGCGTTATATACACACCAGTACCTGATCAGCTGGTATACATTGATGATTTACCCACAGTGGCCGAGATAATATGATGAGATGCCCTCAGAAGCTTGGTGATGTTATGCACGTACATACCTATGCAATACATGACATTTAGATGTATATGCCTGACATTATAAATATTTCGTGATTTACAAAGCTATCGAGACTTATAGGTTGAGTACTTTACTCCACATTTCTTCCATATTCTTTATATATTCATTTACATGTATTACATACTCAGTACATTATTCGTACTTATGTCTTTTTTGTTGGGGACGTTGTATTCATGCCTGCAGGTATAGATAATTAGTTTGGCTAGCCCTCATAGTAGACGAGATTTGCTTCAGCGAAGGATCGGTAAGACTCCACCTCGTTCGGAGTACAACCGAGTCTATGAGTCATCATGTTAGAAGTTTTCTACAGACTTATGGGTAGGCCGGTACCCTATCCCAATCGATATCAAATATTCTTAGAGACTTTGTAAATAAAGGTTTATTTTGTACAGTATGTCAAAGCCTTGACGGCCCATATGTATTCATATTTTAGGAATGATAGTTAATTAATATAGTGTTTCCCACTTATAGTTATGCATTACGAGTTGTGACCATGTTGGCCCATGATAGTTACAAAAGGAATGAGTCCAACTAACTCGACCTATATATGTATTAGTTTTGGTCAAATGTTCATGAGTTACAGAGTGGTTCGCTCGGGCCAGCACGGCACCGAGTGCCAGCCACGCATCCCCAGGTTCGATGCGTAACAAGTGGTATCAGAGTAGGTCATGTGCTAGGGAGTCTACAAATCCGTGCCTAGTAAAGTCTCACTTATGGGTATGTTATGCGCCACATTTATAATTGAGAGGCTATAGGGCATTTAGAAAATGTTACCCTTCTTTTATTTCTAGATCGTGCCATAGAGCTAAGTCGTAAGAAGTTAGTATGAAACTTTTGCCAGATTTTGCATGCACCAGAGGTGCATTATCACAATAGAACTTTAAGGCGGAATGTGAAATGGAGGTTATAAAAATAAAAAAATAAAAACAGAAGATACGATGCGAATTGAAAGGTAAGTAACGTAAAGGTAAAGAAGATACGGGATACTCAAGTACGAAAGGCTGTGAATAGCCGAGACTTCAGATATAGTTTGAGGTTTAGTTTAATTATAAAGGAGATCCTAGTAAAAACATTGTAAATCTCTAAGAGTTAACATTCGAGGGTGAATGTTCTAAAGGGGAAGGGTATTACATCTCGTACTTTAATATTAGGATAAGTTGTAATAATCCATATGAGCTTGAAGAGAGTAAGTAGATTATTCCAATTTTGGCTACTAATTTACCTCCGGAGGTAAAGATGAGAATTTGTTTTCTACATTACACCAAGAAGATGAGAATTGGGTAAGCGAGCCCTTACAATAAAGACTCAGTCGAAAATAAAATTTGAAGTACATCACTATTTTAATAGATGACCTACTATTAATTTGTTCTCAAATCCAATTTCACATCATGACTCAGTGGAATTTGGTAATATCAATATGCAATTATATACAAACTCTTTTTCTATTTGCCATGATAAAATGTTGTAGAATTTCTTATACCCCACGCAAGGAAATGGAAGAATAGAAACATTAAAAGACAAGCCAAAAGCAAAATCCTTGAACCTGAATGATCATTTATGAGTTTATCTATGTGCAAAATTTGAAAATTAAGTAAAGTTAAGTCTTTTCTTTACATGTAGTAAATCTGTAACGACCCGACTGGTCATTTTGAGCTCTAGCCCGTTGCTCGACAGTTTGAGGCCATTAGTAGCTTCAATTCAGGTATTATGACTTGTATGTATGGTCAGAATCGAAATTCGGGAAATTTGGATTGGATTTGGAAAGAAAATTTTTATTTCAAAAGTTTGACGTTGGAAGAATTGACTAAGATTGAATTTTTGAGTAATCAACCTCGGAATCAGGATTTGAAGGTTCCAGCAGATTTGTACGATGATTTTGGACTTAGGTGTATATTCGGATTAGGTTTTGGATGACCCGGGAGCATTTCAGCGCCTATTGTGAAAAATATCATTTTTGGGTGAATTTTATAAATTTGGGATGAAGTGTATTTCAGTGTCAATGATGTCTGTCTGGTATTCCAAGACTTGGAATAGCTCCGTATAGTAATTTTGTAGCGCGAGCATGATCAAAAGTGGATTTGGAGGTCCGTAGGTCATTTTGGAGTCATTTGGCTGAAGTAAGAAATTTGAAGGTTTTTTTGAGAAGTTTGACCGGAAATGGACTTTTTGATATCGAGGTCGGATTCTAATTTTGAAAGTTGGAGTAGGTCCGTAATGTCGAATATGACTTATGTGCAAAATTTGAGGTCAATCGGACGTGATTTGATAGGTTTCGACAGTGAATGTAGAAGTTTGAAATTCTAAAGTTCATTAAGCTTGAATTGGAGTGAGATTCATAATTTTTTCGTTGTTTGATGCGATTTGAGGCCTCGAGCAGGTCCGTGTTATGTCATAGGACTGGTTGGTGTAATTGGATAGGGTCCCGGGGGCCTTTGTATCTAGTTTTATGAAAGGTAAACAATTTAGCATTTGGATTTGTGTACGAAAAGTTTTGGCTGGTACACTACGGGCCGTTTAGGAAGATGAAGATGAAATTTGTGTTGCTCAGGGCTGACTTTGGCAGCATATATCTCAAAATCTTTAAGGAATTGGGAAATAACAAAAACATAAAAGTTGTAGATCGTGGTCTCTAGTTTTCAAAACCTTAAACTATTTATCATTTGAAGTTATGTGCAAGAAGTTATGTCCATTTTACTAAAGGCTATCTGAGAAGAGTTTGGAAATGACTTTTGAGAATTTTATTCATCGCAAACGCGATGGGGGTCTCGCGAACGTGAAGAAGAATCGCTTGGGCAGTGTGTAAGTTTAAAAAATGGGTTTGGCTCATTTTATGTCATTTCCTTCATAGGAGACGACGTAGGAGCTATTTTGGAGCCCTAACTTCATCATCTATATCAAGGTAAGTGATTACCACATATTGCAAGTTAAATACTTGGGTGTTATATATATATATATATATAATTTTTTTTTTTAACATGAAAATTAGAAAATTTTGGGGTTTTGGTAGAAAACTTAGAAATTGGTATTTTCGAATTTTGATCACGAATTTAGGCATACAATTGAGAGTAAATTATATATTTGAGTTCGTGAGGTTTTGGGTCAAGTTTATCTTTGAAATTTTCAGAATCCAGGCATGTGGGCCCGAGGGCGATTTTTTTAACTTTTCAATGCAGAGTTGGAAATTTATATAAATATAATTGCTATAAGTATTAGGGTATATTTTCAATGATTTGCCTATTAATTGGCTAGTTTTGGGAGTGTCAGCATCGATTTGAGTCATCAGAAGGGCGTGGAATGCTGGTTATGTAACTTCGGAGCGAGGTGAGTCCCCTTTCTAACCTTATAAGAGGGAATTAACCCCATAGGTTAAATATGTGCTCCTATATGTGGATGCTACGTACGAACGAGGTGACGATAGTCCATGCATAGCTACTATTATGTCTATGTCCCGGTAATTTTTATTCTACATCATGCTTTATTGATATTGTTGTTGATTTATGCTTATTGCTTTCTTTGAGAAGAAATAAGATTGAGGTTGCGTAATAATTGTGTTGAAAGAAATTTAAATCGAGGAATTTAAGATTTTAAGCGTTTCTATTAAACCTAGTATTTTGAAATGAATTGAGGAACCTTATAATAACTTAAGGAATCTATGTGAAATCGCCTCGCATGTATGTTTCGCGAGCAAGGAAAATTACCCTAAATCACGTCCAATTGTCTCTATTTTTGAAAAGGATCAAGAAAAGGATTTTGATTTATTAATAAATTTATATTTGACCGCGTCGCATGTATAATTCGCGAGCGGAAAAATTCCTTATATCTATATTTGACCGCGTCACACGTATGATTCGCGAGAGGGGTATTTACTTCTACTACTATCATGGGAGCGGGCCGATCACCTCGGCAGGTTAATAGATGCATCTATGGTTCGCGACATTCGACCCCCGACAGTGCACAGTTTACTTTATGTTGGATCGATCGTACGTCTCGGCATTTCCTACATATATATATACACACACACACACACACACTTCTCTCATAGAATTGTGCGTGACATTTGGCTAGAAGCCAGTGAACTTGGTGGATTTTTCCCTGTTTTAAATTATGACAACTTCTTTAAGGAAATCCACCATATCTATATATCTGCCCCATTTATGGAGGGAACTTGCTAGCTAAAAACTTGAGTAAAATAAAGAAGAAGGGGGATGTTACTATGTGTTGTATACATGCTTATTTCATTTAATTGCCATGTTTCATGCTTATTCACTTCTTTATTGTAATGATATTATTGGACCATTAGTAAGTGTCGAAGTCAACCTCTCGTCACTACTTCTTTGAGGTTAGGCGGGATACTTACTGAGTACACGTTATTTTTGTACTCATACTATACTTATTATGCATTTTTGTTGCACAACCACATGTAACTCTAGTGGCCTAATGGACGTAGCATCATGGATTATACAGAGACTTAGGTGAGCTGCATCTCTCGAGATGACCCGTAGTGTATTATATTTACTTTCTGTCAAAATTTGTACTCCAGATAGCTATTGTACTGTATTAAATTTCCTAGTAATTGCTCATGCACTTGTGACACTGAGTTCTGAGATGATTTCATGTTTATTCATTAATTTTGTAAAGACATCATTATTTGTTCAGTGAAGTTTATTATTCATTGTTTAATGTTTAGCGAAAAATGATTTTGAAAATATTAAAACGAGAATTTACTGGTTAAATGGTGTTGGCTTGCCTAACAGTGGTATACGGCGTTATCACGGCCCTTAGTAGATTTTGGATCGTGATTACATGGTATCAGAGCACTAGGTTCACGTAGGTCTCGCGAGTCATGCGCAAGTCTAGTAGAGTCTTGCGGATCGATATGGAGACGTCTATACTTATCTTCGAGAGGCAACAAGACTGTTAGGAGCACTTTCCTTCTTGATTCCCCATCGTGCGGTTTGATTCCTTTGAGGCTTATGCCTTTGTTTATTTCCTACTCAATCTTATGTGACGCGAAACACTATTATAAATTGGGAATTTGATGAATTGTAATGGTACTACAGACGTGTTATGGGATGTTTCCCCATGCATAGTTGATTGGACTATTATCGTTGGCGTGTGGAAGGATATTCCGTCATTTATCTCAGTAGTTTTACTTATGAGAGCTTTGAGGCTATGCACAAGTTACTATGATTCTCATGGGTTTTTACCGCACAGTATTGATGTAATGGTAGGATGCTTGTCTATGTGTCGGAGCCGTGGTTGACTTGGAAGGAGGTTTACTCAATGCATAATTCAGAGATTCAGTGTTTTGTTTTTGGCGAATGAAAGACAACCGGACCATGAATGTTCATGTTTGGGGTGACGGAGTAACAATCTATTGGTTCAAGTTCTCTATATATATATATTTTGATTTAAGGCAACGGCTGCGTAGTGAAGGATGGGGATGGACATGTGGGAAATGTCTTGTGGTGATTAAACTCCTGGAAGGCCAATTGTGGGAGACATGAGTTGAGTAGTTGCTTAAAGGATTGAGTTTGACCAAAGTGGGAGAATGGCAGAGTAGCACATGGGTTCTATGGTAGGATGACTACACGTCTTGGAAGGAGTTTAGAGTGAATTAGGATTCACATTGGTCAGTGACTTGGTCTATGGGCTTGATTTGAAATATTGGCTGTCATACGGGGGAAATTGGGTGCAACAGAAAGAAGTTGCTTGATATGAAGAATGGTACAACATGACTTTGTATGGGTTACTGATTATGCAGTAAGTGCACCCAGTGCAGCAACGTTGGAAGATGTCGGCATGTAATTTTCCAAGGCGGGTTATCTCTTGTGAGCAGGTTAGTGGCCACGTGGTTGACGAAGCTTGTATGAAGAATTCTACTGGCTATTCGATGAGAGGTAGAATATGTAAACAAGGCTAGTGATTTAGAGTGTTCATGGAATGGTTAACAGGAAGGTTTAGAGAAATTTGGCGGATCTGTTGTGCAAGATCATTTCAACAATGAAGAACGAATCTTGGTGGGTTCCAAAGTTGTGTAATATTGGCTTCAAGCTAAGTGGGAGAGTTCTACCGCCACGATTGGGTTGCATGGTTATCTACTTGTGAGGTTCAGTTTATCGGCATATTAGTGAGTTATTTCAGCTATGGGAAAAGAACGTAAGTGGTAATTTGAGAAAAGGAATTGATAAAGGTGTGCTACAGTTGGCCTTATTAACTCATGTTTAGGCTTTGGGAAGTGATTCAGTCAGGTGCTTCATTAAAATAGGTGTTCATGTGCCAGCGGAGCCTTGAAGTTGATTATATTCAGGACCAAGACAGAGTGGGTGACTCTCAACAATGGTCCTAGTGAATTCAAAGGTCAAAAATGTTGTTCCTAAGGATTCAAACCCGCAATGTGGTTAAGAATCGAGCTTTTGTAGTAGATTATAATAAGAGGCTTGGAATGTTCTATGATGTTTTTGACTTGCAGTGTAAGGAGGAATAAGAGAAAAAAACTTTGGATTCGTAGAGGAATTATCAGAATTGGTGTAAGTAGGGTATGAAACAGCTCATGGGTTTGGAGACAATGTGATCTCATAGGATGGGGTCACTCAAGGTGATTGCGGATTTAGGTTGGTGATGTAAGGAATGGAGCTATTATCATCTCTAAGGCAAGTTAAATATGAATTAGAAGAAGTTAGATTTGGTTAGCCATAGTTGAATTGGCATAGTGGTGGCAGTACGTGCGAGGCTCTACGGCTGTTGTAATTGATTTTATTTGTAAGTATTCAATTATTATGGCTTGTTATGTGTAGGCGGATCTCGAAAGGGTTATGGTGGTTTAGACCACTACTTGAGGATTTGAATGTTCTACGCTTATGAGAAGTTACTCGCGTGTTTCTATGGTTCTCTTGGAATGAGTTAAGTAAAAAGTTTCTAGGCGATGAAATGTTTACCATATTAGTGGTTCAGGAATTATGATGAAATTCTTGTACTATCGCATATTGGCTTGTTAGGTGCAGTGAACGGTATGAAATTTGAAGGTAAGGATGAAGTTCGCGGTTCGGTATTTGATTAGGATGTCGCGAGCTCGGACGAGCATGAATGGGATTTGGATGTTTGGAGTAAGCTGGTATTGTCTTCAGCGTCACCTGAGATTAGTGCCTTATGTAAGAGGCTTCATGTATTGATTTGCGGATGCTTGATTTTCTTCAC
Source organism: Nicotiana glauca (assembly GCA_026770625.1). Taxonomy (NCBI): domain Eukaryota; kingdom Viridiplantae; phylum Streptophyta; class Magnoliopsida; order Solanales; family Solanaceae; genus Nicotiana; species Nicotiana glauca. The sequence goes on from MU753644.1 coordinate 15,504, forward strand.
AGTATTAGTGTGACCGGTGGTATAGGTGTGCAAACTTGTCACCTAGTACGGAAAGTCGTGGAAGCATGTTCCACGGGAAGATTACATAAAGGTTACATGAAGTCACTTGATTGATTGAAGATTTAAACCAAGCGTGAAGATTGTGGTAGTATCACTAATTTGAGAATTTATGCCGGAGGGCACTCGGTTTATTGGTTTGTGGACTGTGGAGGTTGCTCCGTGTATGAGGGTTGATCTTGTGAGTCATAGGAAAAAAGGTTATTATGGACCCTTGAAAATCTACTAGCCTAGTACAGTGCAGTCAGAATCAGCGCGAGGTCGGTGGGTGGATTTAAATATGAATATAGGCTCTATATCAGGCCAGATATGTTCATTTCAGAATAGCACTCCTTATGGAGGAGTATTTGGACATTGGATGTTATCTCGTCGTAGACTATTTCATTTTATACTATATTGTGCCATATGAGTTGTGAGGCGGCTTGATAATTTTCCTCGGTGTCGAGGTTCCGTGTAGCAATGGTTTTATGTGAGTAAGATGGCTCTCGAGATTCATTTAATATATCGCACCTTAGTTGTGCTTGAGTTTTGTAGCGTATGATGCTATCTGTCTCCCCAAGGATGGTATTATGCTCTTGGCGTGCTTGTGGCCGATATTCGGATATTTCCCAAGTATGAGCATTTTTGCTCGGTAAGTAATTCCTTATAGATTATGTTGTATGGATCGGGTTGCATGCCTCAATAGTGTGACGTTGAGTATACTACCCTATATTATATTTTTGTGTGTTTTGCTTCCCATGTTTTGAGGAAAGTTCATATTAGTTGCGTGAGTTGAGTAGTCCCCTCCAAGGTTCATTTTTCTTATGTATCACGTTTAAGTTTGTAGCTTATTGGCACGTGAGACTTTTGGTAATGTATGGGGTGGCATATTGCCTGAGCAGTTTGTATTGGGTGAGACGAGACTATTGGATCTAGGGGGTTAGTGCAATCTGATTGTGTGAAATATATCAAAGAGCAAATACCACTATTTGGTTCAGAATGAGGCAATAGTTCTTATCAGGAGTATAGACTCAACGATTTGTTGACTCAGTAGTAGGTTATGAATTTCTACACACCCCTTCCATCGTGGGGGTATTTTAAGAGTTAGAACAACACTCATATATGTCATTCGGTGCATTGTGAGCATCAGATTTGGGAGATTTTGGCTATTATGATCGAGAGTGCTTTTATGTTCCTATAAATGATTATGAATTCAGCAAAGGTATGCAATAATGTTCTGGTACATCATGTGGTGATTGATACGGTGTTCGTATGTTGGAAGCAGGCTTGGTAAAGAATTTTTGATGTTGGAACTGGGCTCTAAGATTTATTTGCCCAAATAAAAGAGAATGCCTTTAGATTTTATCGAGATAATGTGCTCAACTGAGTTGTGGTAGCACGGGTAGGTGCAAAAAGGTGTTAAACAGTAATTTCAGACAACTCTAACGCAATTCTCAACACGTTTGAGGACGAACGTATGTTTAAGTGGGACAGAATGTAAAAACCCGACCGGTCGTTTTGAGCTCTAGCGCGTTGTTCGGAGGTTTGAGTCCATAAGTAGCTTCACTTCAGGTATTATGACTTGTATGTATGGTCGAAATCAAAATTCGGGAAGTTTGGATTGGATTTGGAAAGAAGATTTTCATTTCAAAAGCTTGAAGTAGGAAAAATTGACTAAGATTGGATTTTTGAGTAAACGACCTCGGAATCGGGATTTGAAGGTTCCAGCAGGTTCGTATGATGATTTTGGACTTGGGCGTATGTCCGAATCGGATTTTGGGTGACCCGAAAGCATTTCAGCGCCTATTGTGGAAGTTAGCATTTTGGGTGAATTTCATAAATTTGGGATGAAGTGCATTTCAGTGTTAACGATGTCTGTTTGGGATTCCGAGTCTAGGAATATCTTCGTATGGTGATTCTGGTATTGGGGGCGCGATCGGAAGTGGATTTGGAGGTTCGTAAGTCATTTTGGAGTTAGCTGAAGTTAGAAATTAGGTAGTTTTTGAGACGTTTGACCGGAAATGGACTTTTTTATATCGGGATTGGATTCTGATTCCTGAAGTTGGTGTAGGTCCGACATGTCGAATATGACTTGTGTGCAAAATTTGAGGTCAATTGGACGTGATTTGATAGGTTTCGGCATCAAATGTAGAAGTTTAAAATTCTAAAGTTCATTAAGCTTGAATTGGAGTGAGATTCATGGTTTTATCGTTGTTTGATGCGATTTGAGGCCTCGAACAAGTCCGTGTTATGTTATGGGACTGGTTGGTGTAATTGGATGGGGTCTCGGGGGCCTCGGGTGTATTTCGAGGTGGTTTTAGATCATTTCAGTTTTTTTTGCTATAGCTGATGCTGTTGCCTGGTGTTGTTCTTCGCGTTTGCGTGGACCCTCTCGCGTTAGCGGGAAAAGATTTGGCTTTAGGGATTTTTTTCTTTGCGTTCGCAAAGTTGAACACGTGTTCGCGATGAAGAAAATATCTGTTATGCTTATCTGACTTCAGAGGCTCATATCTCACAATCTATAAGGAATTTGGAGATGATACAAAAACAAAAGTTGTATCCCTTTGTATTTAGTTTTCAGAAAGTAAACCATTTAGTGTTTGGATTTGTGTACGAAATGTTTTGGCTGGTATACTACGGGCTGTCCGGAAAGATGAAGAAGAAATTTGTGTTGCACGGGGATGAATTTGGCAGCTTATAACTTAAAATCTATCAGGAATTGGGAAATGACCAAAACATAAAATTGTAGATCATGGTCTCTAGTTTTCAAAATATCAAACCATTTGTCATTTGGAGTTTTGTACAATAATTTATAGCCATTATACTAGAAGCTATCTGAGAAGAATTTGGAAATGACTTTAACAATTTTGTTCATCGCGAATGCGATAGGGGTTTCACGAACGCGAAGAAGGATCGCCTGGGCAGTGTATAATTTTGAAAAAATGGGTTTAGCTCATTTCATCTCATTTCCTCCTTGGGAGACGACCTAGGAGCGATTTTGTAGCTCCATCTTCATCATCTATGTCAAAGTAAGTGATTACCACATATTGCAAGTTAAATACTAAGATTTTATATATATATATATATATATATATATATATATATATATATATATATATATATATATATATATATATATGGAAATTCATGAAAAATTAGTGAATACTTGGGGTTTTGGTAGAAAGCCTAGAAATTGGTATTTTTGAATTTTGACCACAAATTCGGGCATGAAATTGAGAGTAAATTATATATTTGAGTTCGTGAGGTTATGGGTATATTTTATCTTCAAAAAATTTCGGATTCCGGGTAAGTGGGTCCGAGGGCGATTTTATCCGCTTTTCAGTACGGAGTTGAAAATTTATATAAATATAATTGTTATAAGTATTAGGGTATATTTTCATTGGTTTGCCCATTAATTGGCTAGTTTTGGGGGGCGTCGGCATCGATTTGAGTCATCGGAAGGGCGTGGAATGCCGGCTATGTAACTTCTGAGCGAGCTTTCTAACCTTGTAAGAGGGAATTAACCCCATAGGTAAATTTATTAAATATGTGCTCCTATTTGTGGGGACTACGAACGCACGAGGTGACGAGAGTCCGTGCGTAGCTACTATTATGCCTATGTTCGGGTAGTTTTTAGGCTACATCACGCCTTATTGATATTGTTGTTGATTTATGCTTATTGCTTGCTTTGAGAAGAAATAAGATTGAGGTTACATAATAATTGTGTTGAAAGGAATTTAAATTGAGGAATTTAAGATTTTAAGTTTTTCCATTAAACCTAGTATTTTTTAAAAGAATTGAGGAACCTTATAATAACTTAAGGAATCTATGTGAAACCGCCTCGCATGTATGTTTTGCGAGCAGGAAAAATTATCCTAAAATATTGTACTTTGTTAGATTTCTTAGTAATTGCTCATGCACTTGTGACATCTGGTTCTGGGATGATTTCGTGTTTATTCAGTAATTTTGTAAAGACATCATTATTTGTTCAGTGAAGTTTATTATTCATTATTTAATGTTTAGCGGAAATGATTTTGAAAATGTAAAAACGAGAATTTACTAGTTAAATGGTGTTGGCTTTCCTGATAGTGGTATCCGGCGCCATCACGGCCCTTTGTGGATTTTGGGTCCTGACAAAATCCACATAAGTTCGAAGGGATTATGTCTATTAGGAAGTTATAGAGGGTTTAGAACATTATTATTATGAAACCCTATAAGTTTACAACCTTGATACCGTTAGATATTATGTAAGTGTAGTATTTTATTTTAAGTCAAGTATTTTAATAAAAGTTTTATAAGTATAATTTTTTATAGTTACTATTATTACTATTTTCAATTATACACATAATATAAGAAAGTTTATAAGATTTTATTTATTGTAAAGATAGAAATTATTTTCTCACACGAAAAGAAGGTTATCTTTTTACCATTTTAAGAATTAAGCATGCAAGAATTTTTACGTTTTATATGAGATTAAAAAAATTATAAGTTGAGAAAATATATGTATTTTTACTTGGATATTTTAATTAAAATAATAGCATATGTACTTATTTTATATGATACTATATGACCATAATAGCAAGATGCATAAAGTGTGTTAAAAGTAAGTAGTATGATAAGTAATTTGAGAGAATTTTTAAGTGTGTGGATAATTGGATAATTATTAATTTTAATGGGAGATTATAAATTAATATATTTGGATAAGAGTTCGATGTGGCAATGATATGTGATATAATAAAGTAACTAGCGTATCACTTTGAAAGGTGGCTTGCTAAGACGGAAACACCTCAGTAGCCTCTTGGAAGAAACTGTATGTTTTAGTCCACAAAAGGTTGTACCTAACCTCCTTAAGCCAAGCTATGAGTGGACATCCCCACTCAATTTGTAATCTGATCCTATAATATAAATTTTAGTATAGTAAATCCTTTCCAACAGTGTATACAAGGACTCCTATTTACAAATTGACAATTGAAACAAGTTTTACGGTTAGAATTCTTTGAGTTACCTACTATCAAATGGAAAATTCACATCTCTATCTAGTCACGTGAACCAGCAAATGGGTTTTACTCCATATACCTTTTTAACTCTGAATAATTTTAATATAGTTGCGGAATTTGGCGATCTTCTCTTCTCTCTCAGCGCACGATAGCGTGATTTTGCTAACGTATGTTGGCCAGCAATTCAGCAGATGGAACCTATAGGAACTAGTAACAACAATCAAAGCTGTGACAGGAGAATTCCAAATCCTCATATCGGAACTGATGAAGAAACTTCAATGGAACAGTGGCCACCATTGTCAGCTACACAGGAAGGTATGAAAACACCTCCTAATCTGACCATTGCACCGGTTATTGTAAGTGAGAAGAAAACCGTTGAAGATCAATTGACTAAGACTAACCCTAAATCAAAGCAAATTGACATGCATGTGAGCAATCCAATAACAACTGCTGAAAATGTGAGGGGAACAAAGGGTAAGGAGGACACCGTAAACAGCAAGGAGAAATAATTGCTGAGAATACAGAATCAGAGCAAAAGAAGTGGGCAAACTTGTTTCTAGGTAACAGAATGGTGGCGAAAGGAATGGATCTAAGCTTCATTGCACCAACTATAAAAAATGGTGAGGTAGTAATTGAGCTATGCAAGGAGGAAGTGGAAGAAGAGACACAGAAATGGAAACAAGCACTGATTCTCTATGTAGTTGGAGGTGAACCAACTATAGGAGTTATGGAACGATTCATAGCCTCAGAGTGGAATTTTACAACAAAGCCAAAAGTCTATCTGCATAATGATGGATATTTCGTTGTAAGATTTAACTCGATTAGTGACAGGGATGAAGTTCTGTATTCTGGACCCCATATGCTGAATAACATGCCAATTATCATGAGAATATGGTCAGCTGAATTTGATTTTAACAAGGAAGTATTGCAGATTGTTCCAATATTGGGTTAAGTACCCTAACCGTCCTCTCAATTGTTGGGGAGCAAAATCACTGAGCAGGATAAGTAGTGGATTAGAGATTCCTCTATATGCAGATGCATGTACCATCCAGCTGGATTGAATTTCCTATGCTAGAATATAATTGAAATGGATGTAACTAAAGAGCTCCCAAAAGATATAAAAGAAACAGATCCTAGTGGAAGGGAATTTATGCAAGAGGTAGCATATGACTGGGTTCCTGAATTTTGTCATACTTGCATGCATGTAGGGCACCAGTGTCACAAAGAATAACCAGCACATTAAGCCAAAATAAAAGCAGCAGAAGCAGAAGCAAGAATGGCAGCCCAAAGTGACTCGGAATGATAAAGGGAATCAGCAAAACATAGTAACTAATAACACTAAGGAGGTATCTATGATTAATGAGGAAAAGAACAATTGTGAGATGATACTAGCTGCAGAAGAGCAGGAACAAGTATGGAAAAAAGCTATAGGAAAATCAGTGATTAGAAGCAGGGAGAAGCCAGATGGTGGAACCATTAGCATGATAAATGGTTTCAACATACTGGCAGAATCTGGATTGCAGCTGACCTATCATATACAAATGGGAGAGGGAAAAAGTAGGCAAATGAGTCAAGAAGAAGTAGAAAGGGGGCCATAACCTCTATTTATTCCTATATGATGCTTACTACATGGAACATTAGGGGTTTGAATAAGATCCCTAGGTAGAAAGAGGTCAAGATGTATATAAGAAGTAATAGAGTAAAAATGATAACACTACTAGAACACAAAATAAAGGAGCATAAGCCATTACAAATAATAAGGAGAATCATTCTAGGTTGGGCTTGTATTACCAATTATGAGTATAGTAATAGAGGAAGAATTTGGATTCTCTGGGACACTAATGAGATAGATTGTGTGGAGTTGGGGAAATCCTCCCAATACATTCACGCTATAGTACAAATAAAGAGTATGAGCATGAGTTTTAACTTTACTGTAATATATGGGCTTCATACAATAGAAGAAAGGAGAGGTTTATGGAGTGACTTAAATAATTGGAGCAATGTACAACAGGGGCCATGGCTGGTAAGGGAGACTACAATGCCATTAGAGCAGGGGAGGATAGACCAATTGAGAACCCTGTCCAAGAATCTGATATAAGGGACTTCAATGATTTCATTGAGCATAATAATCTTACAGAAATCAGAACTACTGGAAGGAACTTCACATAGACAAATGGTCACACATACATCAAAATAGATAAAGCCTTGGTGAATGCTGAATGGATGCTACAAATGCCACATCTAGAAGTAAGGGTAATGGATCTAGGTTGTTCTAACCATTCTCCTCTGAGTATAAAATTTGAAGATAATGAGGATGAAGGACCAAGGCCTTTTAAATTCCTAAACCATCTAGCTGAACATAAAGAGTTTTTGGTTAAAGTTAAAGAAGCATGGCAAAAGGTAAATGAGAGAAATGTCATGAAGGATGTATGGTGTAGACTCAAACAAGTGAAGCAAGCTATGAAAAGTTTGAATATAGCAATGTATAATGCAATAAGGGACAAGATACAACAGTGCAGACAGTATCTCAGTAAACTACAGGAGCAAATGAGAGACCTTGGACAACCTGAAGATATGATAATAGATGAAAAAAATACAAGGACTCAACTAGAGATATGGCTTAGAGTGGAAGAAAGTATCATGAAACAAAAATCTAGAGTACACTGGTTGAATTAGGAGATGCTAGTACAGCTTATTTTTTTACAAATATGAAGAACAGGTACTTTCAGAACAAAATAAAGAGTTTAATAAGGGCCAATGGAGAGATGGTGCAAACTAAGTAAGAGATTGAAGAGGAAGTGACTGTCTGTTACAAGAAACTACTGGGATCATCAGCTAGGAGCCTACTAGGTATTAATCCAATGGTGATGAGGGATGGAGCTTTGGTGAACAAAGAGCAGCAGATTCAGTTAGTGAAAGATGTATCTAAAGAGGAAGTATTTCAGGCATTGCTTGGTATTAATGATAGCAAAACACCTAATTGTGATGGTTTCAATGCTCTATTCTTCAAGAACGCATGGTCTGTGATTAGAGACAAGGTTACAGAGGCAGTGATGGAGTTCTTTACAAATGATCATCTCTATCAACCTATCAACTGCACAACAGTCACTCTTGTGCCTAAGGTGAAAAATCCAGCCACAATCACTGAATATAGGCCAATATCATGTTGTACTATCCTTTATAAAATCATATTTAAGGTGCTAACAAACAGACGACAGGAGATGATGAATGATATAGTAGACATGAATCAGTTTGCATTTGTTCTGGGTTGACTGATAAATGATAACATCATATTACGTCATGAACTAGTCAAAGGGTATGGCAGGAAAGGTATATTTCCAAGGTGTATGCTGAAAGTTGATATGAAGAAGGCCTAGATTCTATTGAATGGGACTATATTGAGCAAGATCTACAAAGTCTGCAAATGCCTGGAAGATTTGTCTAATGGATTATGAAATATGTGAGAAGTGTGTCTTATTCCATCATTATCAATGGGCAACATACAACTCCATTCCAAGAAAAGAAGGGATTGAGGCAGGGTGATCCACTTTCTCCATACTTATTTCTATTAGCTATGGAATACTTGACCAGATTACTGAAGACTCTAAAAAGGAATCCAAACTTCAACTATCATCCTAAGTGTACTAAAATGAGCATAGTACAGCTTAGCTTTGCTGATGACCTCATGTTGTTTTTAGAGGTGATACTATATCTGTGCAACTTCTTTTCCAATGCTTTCAAGCCTTTTTCCAAGCTTTTGGTTTAGTGGGAAATGCTGATAAGAGTTCTATTTTCTTTGGGGGGAGTCAGAAAGGAGATACAACCGGAGATACTACAAGAATTAGGCTTCTCAAAAGGGTCACTACCAATGAGATATCTAGGAGTGCCACTAAGTACCAAAAGGCTGTCATTGGTGCAATGCCAACCACTGATTGAAAAGATGCTAGGGAGGATACAATCTTGGACTGCCAGATTCCTGTCATATGCAGGAAGAATCCAACTACTTAAGAGTGTGCTATTTTCCATACAAGTATTTTGGTCACAAGTGTTTATGCTCTAAAAAATGATCCAATTGATAGAAAGTATATGCAGAAGATTTCTATGGACTGGAGGGGTGGAGGTCACAAAAAAAGCTCTATTGACTTGGGATAGACTATGCTGGCCAAAAGCAGTAGGGGGATTGAATATATTGGACATAGGCATACGGAATAAAGCAGCCATATGCAAGCTGCTATGGAATTTAAGTAAGAAGAAAGATAAAATATGGATACAATGGGTGCACCTGTACTATAAGAGATACACTACTTGGGGTGAGCAACCAAAACAAGCATCATGGGTGATCCAAAAAATAATTAAAGCAAAGAAATATTTTGAGAAAGCAAGGTACTCATAAGAAGAGGTGCTGCAAATGGACAAATTCTCAATTAAGAATATGTACTTGAAGCTTAGAGGAGACTTCACAAAGGTATCGTGGAGGAGGATGACATGAAACAATGCTAGATTGCCTAAATGGACATTCACATTGTATATGGTTGCTCACAGAAGGCTATTAACAAGAGAAAGATTAGAGAGATGGGGCCTACTAGAAGATACATCTTGTGCACTATGTAACAGTGAAGAAGAAACTATTGAACATTTATTCTTTAAATGTTCATTTTCAGCATAAGTATGGACATCAATGTTAGAATGGCAAGGAATAAAGAGGCAGATGATGGCGTGGGGACAAGAACTGGAATGGGCTGAAAGGCAATGCAAAGGGAAGAATTGTAAAGCAGAAGAATACAGAATGGTTCTAGCTGGAAGCATCTACTACATATGGCAAGAGAGGAATGCACGAGTATTTCAAGCAAGACAAAGGAGTGCTGAAGCAATTACTAGACAACTAGCTCAAGAAGTTCACTGTCGAGGGGGCATGAAGCATAGACTGAAGGGAAGATTATTAGCGTTAAACTACTATCCTACTGTTGTATAAATAAAATAGTAGCTAGAAGGAACAAGATTGAGAAGCAAAGCTGAATCTGGGACTGATGTCCAAATCAGGCTTAAGAGAAATATGCTTTGTAAATATTACTCGGTAAATAAAAATTTTTAATTACCAAAAATAAAAAACTCTGAATAATTTTACTACAATATCCTTACAAAAGTGATGGAGGACCTTTCTCACTTGATTCTCTTTCTAGATTTTCCTGGTTTTGTTTTAATCAGCTTTAGTTATGAGTTGTTAGAGGATGATGTGGCAAAAACAGTTAGAGGTCTACGGCATTTGTCCATCATACCTTCCTATTGAGATATGGTACGAATTATCTAGTGCTCGTTTCCTCTCATGCAATGTGGTTGCACGTAAATTTTCTCATTCTCACATTAATCCTTGAGTTCTTGTTGAAGAATTAAAGAGTATTGTGGTCTTATAACTTCTCATTTATATACTTGGAATTTAAAGATGGGCGTAAAACTCATATGAGGATCAAATACCTAGCAAACAAGATGCTAACTTCTATAGTATGGATTCAAGTGTTGTGTTTTTCAACCTACTGCAACTGCCATAATCTGGATGTACCATCAGCTACATCCAACGCCCCCAAAGTGATGGCAAAGGAGAAAAAAAAAAAAGCAAAACTTATCACCTTGTCCCACAGGAATCAACTTTATAGAATAGCCTCATATCACCGGGCTAGAATTACCGAATTATCATCCAAGAGATAACTTTCGGATATACTTTCTTAAACATACGGATTTTTTCCTACTCCAGGTATATTAGAGTTATCCCTTCTTTTTTTTTGGCATGATCCAAATAATACAAATGAAACGAGTAAAATACACAACTTTCATAAATAACTCTATTCATAGAAACACTAGGGGTGTCTATATTCTTGATTCCCCATGAGAATTATTATTATATCTTCTATTCACGGGTCTAAGAAAAATACGTCTTTGATAAAGTTTATCCGAAAGGCTTGTTGATTTTTATGGCATTCCGAGAAAATCTTATTAACGTATTTCTTATACATTTCATGAATTTATAGCCCATGACTAGATGGCATTATGTATGTGTATATATGTATATGGGATATGGGAAAATGTTATGGCATTATATACGCACCACCACCTGATCAGCTGGTATACATTGATGATTTACCCACAGTGGCCGATATAATATGACGGGATGCCCTCAGAGGCTTGATAATGTTATGTACGTACATACAGGCCTATGTTTTACATGACATTTATATGTATATGCATGACATTATAAATATTTCATGATATACAGAGCTATCCAGACTTACAGGTTGAGTCCTTTACTCCAAGTTTTGTCCGTGTTCTTTATATACTGATTTATATGTATTACATACTCAGTACATTATTCGTACTGATATCCTTTTGTTGGGGACGTTGCATAATGCCTGCAAGTATAGATAATCAGTTTTACGAGCCCTCATAGTAGATGCGATTGGCTTAAGCGAAGGATCGGTAAGACTCCACCTCATTCGGACTGCAGCCGAGTCTGTGAGTCATCGTGTCAGAAGTTTTCTACAGACTTATGGGTAGGCCGGTACGCTATCCCAGTTGATGTTAAATAACCTTAGAGGATTTGTAGATAGAGGTTCATTTTGTACAGTATGTCAAAGGCCTTAACGGCCCATATGTATTCATGTTTTAAGAACGAGAGGTTATTAATATAGTGTTGCCCACTTATAGTTATGCATTACAATTTGTGGCCATATTGGCCCATCGTAGTTATAAAAGGAATGAGTCCATCTAACTCAACCTATGTATGTCCTAGTTTTGGTCAAACGATCATGAGTTACAGAGTGGTTCGCTAGGGCGAACATGACACCGATTGCAAGCCACGCCTCCCCAGGTTCGGGGCATGACACTATGGAAGAGGGCCAAAGATGTCCATTCCCCACTTCATGAACGGCCATGGGATAAGACTGAATGGAGCTGCTCTCCAGGATGGTGGATCATTGGGACATACCTTTGGCATTGGTCGCATCTTTCAATGAACTCCTTTGCGTCCTTCTCCATATCGGTCCAGTAGTATCCTGCTCTGAATACTTTATGGACCAACGATTCAACACTGGAATAATTTCCACAAGTGCCTTTGTGAACTTCCCGTAGGATGTAATTGGTATCTCCCGGTCCCAAACATATTTCCAACAGTGGTAACGGTCCATCGAACGTCCTTCTAAATAACGTTTCATCTTCGTACAAAGTGAATCGTGTTGCCTTTATGCACAGGGCTCTCGATTTCCGATGGGATATTTTCGTTCTTTATCTAATCCCAGGCCAAACTCGTAGAGTTGACCTCGACGTGGAATTCTTCGATCACCAACCTCATGAGCGGTACGATAGTACCCGAATTGAGTTCGCCATCTTCGACCGATGAACCTAGATTGGCAAGAGCACCGGCCTCGCTGTTCTATTCTCGAATACATGCTGCAAGGTCCACTCCTTAAACCGATGTAGAGTTGTCTATAGTTTATCTAATTATCTTTTCATTCGGTCTTCTCGGACTTCAAATGTCTTGTTAACTTGGTTTACCATGAGGAGGGAATCAAACTTGGCCTCTATGACCTCTGCTCCCAAACTCTTAACTAGTTCGAGACGTGCAATCATGGCCTCATATTCAGCCTCATGGTTAGTCAATTTCGTAGTTCTAATAGACTGTCTAACTATATTACCCGTGGGTGATTTTAGTACGATGCCTAGTCTGAACCCCTTCACGTTCGAAGCACCATCTGTAAAGAGGGTCTAGAATCCCGAAGATGTACCCAAATTTATTAGCAGTTCCTTTTCAACCTCGGGTATGAGGGTCGGTGAAAAATCAGCCACGAAGTCTGCTAAGATTTCAGATTTGACGGCGTTTCAGGGTCAATTCTCAATATCGTACCCACTGATTTCAAAGGCCCATTTGGCAAACCGGCCCGACAGTTCTATGCAAGATATTTCAAAGAGGATAAGTTGATACCACACATATTGGATGACATTGGAAGTATGGCTTTAGTTTCTTAGATGCGCTTATTAAAGCAAGCACTAATTTTTCTGAGTGTGGATATCTAGTCTCGGCCTCACCTAAGGTCCGACTAACATAATAGACAGGGAATTATGTACCTTGTTCTTCTCGGACCAGGACACCACTTACCGCTATCTCCGAGAGTGCCAAGTACAAGTAAAGTTATTTGTCCATTTTTAGGGTATGAAGAAGCGGTGAGCTCGATAAGTACAGCTTTAGTTCTTCAAAGGCCTGCTGACATTTCGGGGTCCATGCAAAATTGTTCTTCTTCCTAAGCAGCAAGAAGAATCGGTGACTCCGATTTGTGGACCTCGAAATGAATTGCCCTGGGGCGACTATGCGACCGGTTAGCCTCTCCACGACCTTTACATTATATATGACCTTGATATCTTCGATAGCTTTGATTTTATCGGAGTTGATCTCGATCCCCCGATTAGACACCATAAAGCGAGAAACTTGCTCAAGCCAACCCCGAATGCACACTTTTTTGGGTTGAGCTTCATATTGTACTTCCTTAGTACATCGAAAGTTTCCTGCAAATGCCTTAAATGGTCCACTGCTCGAAGGGACTTAATTAGCATGTCATCAATATAAACTTTCATAGATTTCCCTATTTGTTCTTTAAATATTCGATTTACTAGGCGTTGATAGGTTGCACCAGCATTTTTAGTCCAAATGGCATTACATTATAACAATAGGTGTCGTATTACTTCATTATGAACGAAGTTTTTTCCTGGTCTACCGGGTTCATTTATATTTGGTTGTACTCGGAATAGGCATCGAGAAAACTAAGAGTCTCATGGTCGGCCGTGGCATCGATCATACAATCGATGTTAGGCAAAGGAAAATAAACCTTGGGGCATGCCTTATTTAGGTCTTTATAATCTACACACATTTTAAGTTTGTGTCCCTTATTAAGGTCTAGCACTACGTTTGCCAAATATTCGAGATACTTGACTTCCCGAATAGATCCTATTTTGAGAAGTTTGGTTACCTCGTCCTTGATGAAAGCATGTTTAATCTTAGATTAGGGACTCCTTTTTTGCTTCACCGGGCGGAATTTAGGATCCAGTCTCAGCTTGTGAGTGGTAATTTTCAAGGGGATACCTGTCATATCAATGTGTGACCAAGCAAAGCAAATGTTAGCTGTAAGGAAATGAATCCAAGGAATACCTTTCATTCTGGATAATGTTCGGTTAGTGTGATTTATTCTAGCTCTTCGACCGTTGATTTGGTGGCGTCGAAGTCATCGGGAACTACGAAAGATCGAGGTATCCCATAGTCTTCGTCCTCTTCGATCTCTCACTTCTCTAGTAATGTCGAAGCTGGTGTCTGTGGTTGCTATTTAGCCTCCTGTTTCCCCTTTGAATTCAACCCTTTTGCTAAAGAAAGTGTTGACACCAGTATCACTTCATCGATTACGAACATCTCCTTAGCAGTGGGCTGCTCCCCGTACACTGTTTTGACTCCCTCAAATGTCAGGAACTTCAAAACTTAGTGAAGGGTCAAAGATACGACCCTCGTGTTATGGATCCAAGGCCTTCCAAGCAGGGAGTTGTACCTCATATAACCCTCGATTATATGGAACTTCGTTTCCTGGATGGTTCCGACCCCATTCACTGGTAAAATAATCTCACCTTTGGTCATTTCGCTCACCATGTTAAAGTTGTTAAGTACTCGCTTGCGGGCACAATTGGATCTTGCAGGCTGTGATATTCTACGACCACCCTCTATCAAATAATGTTGGCCGAGCTACTTGGATCAATCAAAACACGTTTAACTTAAATTTTGTTCATAAGGACAGATATTACCAGCGCATCATTATGAAGTTTTTCAATCCCTTCTACATCCTCGTCATTGAAAGACAAAGTCTCTTCCGATAAGTAGTCTCGTATTCGCTTTTCCCTTGTGATCGTCATCTTGGTGCATTTAAATGTCGGTCCTTGAGGAGTATCAACTCCTTCGACGATCTTGTGAATCACGTGTTGTGGCTCCTCCTTCTTATTTTGTCTATTCAAATCCCTATTTTTGAAGTGGTTCTTAGCCCGACCACTTAAGAATTCCCGAAGGTGTTCCTCGTTGAACAATCGGGCTACTTCCTCCCTTAGCTGTCTGCAATCTTTTGTTTTATGGCCATCGGTGCCATGATACTTGAATAATTAGTTTGGATTACTCTAGGCCGGATCGGTATGCAGAGGTCGAGGCCACCTAGTATCTTTGATATGTCTAATGGCCGATACTATGGCGGAAGTATCTACGTTGAAGTTATATTCTGACAATCGTGCTTCTTTGGACCCGACATCCCTATCAAAACCACTCTTGCTTATGAGCCCTCAGGAGCTCTGTTCCCAATCATTCCTTCTATCATTCCAAACGGGATTGCATACAGGGCCATTATTTCTCCGATCTCTAATGTATGGTTGATATCGGTCTCTATTCGACTGTGGTTCCTGGTCAAAGTCCCTTTTAACTCTTTCCACGAGCCTGTTAGGATAAACCAAACCGGTTGGAGCCCCTAGTTGATCATCCTCGACCCTGATCTTCGACTGATACCGATTATGCACATCGGCCTAAGTGACAGTTGGATATTCGATCAAATTCCGTTTCAGCTATTGTGATGCTACGGAACTTCGAGCATTGAGATCTTGAGTAAAAGCTTGAACAACCTAATCCTCGATGACTGGTGGCAAATCCATCCGTTCCATTTGGAATCGAGATACGAATTCTCTGAGCATCTCGTTGTCTTTTTGTCTTACCTTGAAAAGGTCCGACTTTCTTATGGCAACCTTAATAGCTCCGGTGTCATGACCCAAAATCCAAATGAGGGTCGTGATGGCGTCGGACACCATTGTCATGCAATCCAATACTAAATAACTAGTAACTTCTCATTTTAGATATTTCTTAATTCACTTCTTTAATACATTTAAACAATAAAGAATAAATTCCACAGAATAAATAGTGATATCTTTGACAATTTCAAAATACTGAATAATCCCATAGACATCCCAAAATCCGGTGTCACAAGTGCATGAGCTAATTCTAGGAAAAATCAAATGAAGTACAATAACTGTCCAAAATACAACTTGGATAGAAGGTAAATACTATACACTGAAAAAGACTATGCCAGTTGCGGGTCGCCTCGATAGATGCAGCTCACCTAAGTCTCTGTATCATCCATTCTGCTACACCCATTGGGTCTCTAGACGTACATATGCCTGTGCAAAAAAAATGCACAGCAAGTGTAGCATGAGTACGAGAACAACGTGTACTTAGTAAGTATCCCGTCTAATATCGAAGAAGTAGAGACGAGAGGTCAACTTCGATACTTACTAGTGATCCAATAATGATACACCAATAATGTAATAAATCAAGGATTTTATATATAGGATTTGTAACTCAATAGAATGAAGCAAGTAAACAATTCTTTCTTTCATAGCAAATTCCCAAATTCTTTTTCACCATTTATACATTTATTCTCAAGCCAGGGAGAAACAATATCAACTTCAATAAATTTCAAGGCAAGCAATACAAGCATGTGCAAATCATGTCGAGGTCGTACGGCCCGATACAATAATATTTAAATTGTGCACTGCCAGAGGGTCAAATGGCGCGAACCATAGATGCATCATTTTGATCTACCGAGGTGTTCGGCATGTTCCATAATAAATAAACACATTCAAATAGTCAAATCAAGAATTCATCAAGGAGTAATTATTCAGGAAAAACAAGTTTCTCTTTTATGGTCAAGAAACGATGTCTAGTTTTCAGGAATTCATTTTCACGTTCAAATTCTTTTAAGCATTTCAAATTGACAACAAGATTTGCAAATATTACAAGTAAAGCATGTTTTTGGGTCCTAGAATACCCGGACTTAAGCATAATAGTATCTACGCATGGACTCTCGTCACCTTGTGCATACGTAGCCCCCACAAACAGAAGCACATATCCAATTACTTCACCTATGGGGACAATTCCTTCTTACAAGGTTAGAAAGGAGCTCACCTCGCTCCGAAGCCTATATCCCAATTCAAGAACGCGCCCAGACCTCCAAATCGGAGCCGAACGATCCAAAACTATTCAAATGGGGTAAGAACTAGTCAATACATGCACAAAAGTCCATATTCTACTTATTGAACCAATTTCCCAACCCTAAATGCAAGGTTCCTAAAATTCATCCCTGAGTCCACGTGCCCGGATTCCGAATTTGTTTGAAGAAAGTTGTTACCGATAACCTAAGGATCAAGAATATATGATTCCTACTAAATTCTATAACAAATTTCGTGGTTATATCTCATTTTTGTCAAAACACTAGGTTCTTAACTAAACCCTTGATTTTTCCTAATTTTTACATATTAATCTACCCATAATCTATGTATTTAACTCATGTTGTGTAGAAATTACTTAACTCAAAGTGCTAGGTGAAAACTCTCTTCCAAAAGCTCTAAAATCTCCTAAGACCAAGTGGGAAATGAAGGAAATGGGCTAAGTCTCAGGATAAAAGGCCCTGGGTTCCAGTCACATTTGCGACATCCGGCTCTCAAATGCGATGGTCGCATTTGCGACAAATGGATTGCAAATGCGAAGCCAAGCCGTCCTGCCCAGGTTACATTTGCGACTAGATTCTTCACAAATGCACAGGTGACAACCTCGCAAAAGCGACCCTTAGTTCCAAATGCAAACTTTTCCCACAGCAGCCCAGGCTCGCAAATGAGAGCTCCATCTCGCAAATACAATGGTCGCATTTGCAGCCAAAACACCGCAAATGCGGTTATACCAGTACCAGCAATCTCACTTCTTAACAAATCACTTCAAAGCTACTCTGAATCTCACCCGAGCCCCCGGGGCTCCAAACCAACCACCCGCACAAGTCTAGAAACATAACACGGACTTGCTCGAGGCCTCAAATCACATCAAACAATGCTAAAACCACGAATCACACCTTAATTCAAACTTGATGAACTTGAGAAATTCCAACTTCTACTTTCGATGTTTAGCCCTATCAAATCATGTCTGATTGACATCAAACTTTGCACACAAGTCATATTCGACATTACGGACCTCCTCCAACTTCCGGAATCAGAATCCGACCCCGATATCAAAAAGTCAACTTCCAATCAAACTTTTAAAAAACCTTTAAATTTTCAAATTTAGCCAAATAACTCCAAAATGACCCACAGACCTCTAAATTCACTTCCGATCGCGCTCCCAATACTAGAATCACCATACAGAGTTATTCTCAACTTTGGAATCCCAAACGGACATCGACAACACTGAAATGCACTTCAACCCAAACTTATGAAATTATTCCAAAAATTTTAACTTCCACAATAGGTGCCGAATTCCCGAGTCATCCAACACCAGATCCGGACATACGCCCAAGTCCAAAATCCTCATACGAATTTTGATACCCATTTTTTCCTATATTTTTATATGCATAAGTACCTTAAAAAATAGCATATACATGCATATACAAGCATGCACACGGGTTTTACAATTTTTTCCATAATTTTAGGAATTTAAATTGATTTGTTTTATTCCCTTTTATTCATAAAATCTCAATAATTATTTTTATGATGATTTAATTATTTAATTTCTATATTTATGCCAAAATATGTTTAATATATTTTTTTATGCATTTTATAATTGCATGTGGTATTTTTAAGCTAAAATTATCTATAATTACAATATTAGCCCATTTATTGTATAATTGCATTCTATATGAATAAAATTGGTCCCTATATTTTTAAAATAATAAATATATATTTTAAATCATTTTGGTACATAAAATATTATTCCAAAAATTATTTATTATAAATTAAATAGGGGAATATTGGCTATTTAAAATATAGCCAGATTAGCTTTCAATTATAGACTATATTAAACCCCAATTCCAGCCCAATTTCCTATTAAATTACCCGACCCAAAACCCCATCAGATTATGGCCATTGATCTAAAAAGATCAACGGCCCTCGTTAAGACCTTCCTTTTTTTATTCCTAACCACCCCTAACCCTAAATCATTTATATACACCCGCCGCCCAAAAATCCTCTCTGCTCTCAAAATACTCTCCACCTAAACCATAATTTTCAACCACCGCCCCCTTCTCCGGTCGTCTACGGTGACTACTCTTCAACTCCTAAGCCTCCAACGGCCGCTCTATCGCCATGCTCATCTTTTCTGAGGCCTTCAAGGGGCCTGGGCCACGTCGATTTGTATCTAGGGTTTGATGCTTTGTATGTTCATGGATACTCCGGTGTGATTTTGAGCAAAATCACACTGTATTTGTTACGATCTTTGAGTTTTTAGACAGGTTCTTCCCTCTCTACTTGGGTTTCTTCTGAAACCCTAATTTTTGTTTGCATCTCTTAGATCTGTGCTATTTTTAAATGATTCAACTATGTTCCTGTTATGTTTTACACTGTTCTTTAGCCTCTTTTACAAAATCATCGATTTCAAGTTGTTTTACTTTCTTCTAAAGTTAGGGTTTTTCAGAATTTCTTCTACGATCTGTTTAAATCGATTTTTTATGTTTTAACTTCTATCCTTTGCATATCGCGACTGATTCTATGTTTTACTATTTTTCAACTCGCCTATGATGAAAGCCCTAATTTTTAAGGTCTTCGTCTGGTTTCTGTATATTAGCACGACTTACCGATTCTCATTTTTGAGTTCTTGTGATTTTTAGTGACTGTCTTGCCTTGATATGCTTCTACTTAGTTTCTTAGCCTAAACTTACACGGATTCTATGTGTTTGTGTTCACCTTGACTATTCACGTCAGGACTTGCATCTTTCTCACTAATTCGGTGTTGTTTAACTTTCATGGTTGCTAGAGTTGTGCACCAATTATTGACTATCCATTGCTTACCCTATTAATATGTTAAACATGATGACTCTTTTTCATGACATTCTCTTTGATTGATTCTGAATTCCCTGTTACTTGGTTTGATTTGAACAATTTCCTTTAATCCCCCCTGATTCCTACCTTTTCACTTAATTTTATTAATTTGCTTGCCTTAATTAATTTTCCCTTGCCTTGTCTCCATTGTTACTTGATTCTTACTGATTGTTTCCTTAATTAAAAACTTTTTGAACCTAGCCTTAATTATATGTTCTATACTTGTGCTATTTTGAAATCTTTCCTTATTTGTTGTACTCCATCTACGTATGATTTATTTCCTTACTTATCACTTGTTCTTACCATTGAGTTAATTCCTCAATTAAAGGGAGTACTTGCTTTGATTGCTTGACTGACT
This sequence comes from Nicotiana glauca, assembly GCA_026770625.1. Classification (NCBI taxonomy): domain Eukaryota; kingdom Viridiplantae; phylum Streptophyta; class Magnoliopsida; order Solanales; family Solanaceae; genus Nicotiana; species Nicotiana glauca. The sequence goes on from MU753644.1 coordinate 35,805, forward strand.
GATTCTGTGTTCCATAACTACTGGTGAACTTTGATTTTTACCTTATTTGCTACTTGTTTTCAACCTATATATACCTTAGTCTCTCATTGAAAAGACATGAACTATTGGTTAAAAAAAAACTCCCTCACACACTTAAAAATTTCTACTCTCTTTTGTGCTACTTGTTACTGCTCTAAGTTAGTCGGCTGCAAGCCAAGGGTAACCAGTGTGTTCTCCTGCCCTTTCACTTTGCTCACTGGTATGTTCTACTTTCAATTCAAAGTTTCAACAACAATATGATTCTTTTGTTGCTTCAGTTCATTCTGTTTCTAGTTTGCTTCTATTTGTGATTTTGCTGTGAAATCAGTGGTTAATTTGTTTACATTATTAGTATGTTATGAACTTTTCTTCTTTTAGAATTAGTGTATTACCCCCCCCCCC
>MU753644.1:36769-50474 GCA_026770625.1 Nicotiana glauca
ACCCTCTCCTTTCCCCAGTATGTGTTCTGCCTTAGGATCCTCTTGAGAACCATCTGAACTCTGGAATACTGAGGTTGGCCCTTCCACACTGCACTTATTCAATTTGGTTACTAGGTCGAGGTGTAAGCACTACTCGGGATCCTTCAGGTCCTTAGGAAACTTTGATGCACCTAGACTATAACATTGTCTATGGAATTGAGGCATTTGAGGCCATTGGAGGCTTTGAAAATCTGGTCCTAATTGAAGGCTCCCTATAGAGTAGCTTCTTATTTTCTTATGTAATTTATTCATATGGTTTATAATAATGTGTAAGAAGATATTAGGGTAATTAATAAGAAGGGATGTGTAGCTACATGTCTATGGGAGTAATACCGGTAGAGATCATGCTCATAGGGCTTTACATTTTGATTTGATTGCTTTAACAGGTAGAAATCATGCTCAAAGGACTTTACACTTAATCTGATTGCTTTACCAAGTAGAAATCATGTTTATAGGGCTTTACATCTTGTCATATTTATCTCACCATGCTAGAAGCCATTCCTATAGGTTTTAAATAATTTCGTGATAGAGATCATGTCTTCAATGTCTTAAAATCAGCTTAACTAATCAATACCATGCCTATAGGATTTAATCCAAACTCTGTTTATATATGTTTTCATGCTTGCAAGCCTAACTAATAGATGTCACACCTATAGAATTTAACCCAGATTCTGTTATAACAAGTGTTTATTTATGCTTCCATGCCTGCAAGTCTATAAGAATCAGATTTGAACCTAGATGTAATGCCTATAGGAAACACTACCAAATCCTGTCTATGGATCTCGCATAAGTTTAGGTTAAATAACTCAATCTGGTTATCGTTTAGTTCACTTCTGAATTGGTTTAATTAAGTATGTCATATTTCCTAAAACAAGTTCCTTAAAATTACCTCAATCTACCATTAGATATCATGCCTATAAGTGTTATACAAATCCTTTCAAAACCTGCTTTGTTTTCACTATAAAAATATACTAATTAGTGCTCCGCGTATAGGCAAGCCTTAGGGCATTTTTTCTGCAACTCTGAAACTATTTCTATTGCTTAATGTTTTTTCTGATCTTAACTGGCTTCATAACCAATAGGCAACTGCTAGGGACATTACTCCTGAGTTTTGTAAACAATAAATTGCTTGCCTCCAGCATGTTCCCCTAAGCATCCTGCCTTAAGATATTGTTTAATAGAAGGCCCTTAATTGTGTTTGAGTCGTGCTGTTTCTATGTCTTGTTTGAGGAGGAAATTTTGAGCCTTTAATTGCTCCCTTTATTCCAAAAGTCCTAATTGTTTTTCTTGTCGCCTTAGAATTTTTACCTTTAAAACCTTAGGGGTTTGTCTAGAACCACCTATAGGTTGAGGTCCTAAATCCCTCCAGGACCATTAAGAAGGGACGGGTAGCAGCACGCAATAAAGATCGTTGGCCAAACACTCGCTTTGCATGACCACTAAGGGGATGAGAGGGTAGATATGTATATGATAACCGATGCGCTAATTCCATGCGTAGCCCCTTTCCAAGAAGTGATTACCGGGCGTTGTGCTGATGTGATCCTATAGACTAACCAACCTAGGACCTCCCTCTTCCCAAATTCTCTTTACTTGAAGCTTTACTTTCCTTTTTTATGCACATAACCTGTTTAAATTCTTGTTTTATTATTTGAGTTATAAAATACCCAACATGCTCTGCTTGCAATTATTTGCTTTAATTATTTATGGACCAATTCATAAGTATAAGTTTGGCCAAGACCCACAGTTTTGGACCAAGAGGGGTGCCTAACACCTTCCCTTCGATGTTATTTCGAGCCCTTACCCTAATCTCTGGTAATGCAAACCAATCTAAGAGTTAACCGCTCTAGGTGCCCTAACGCACCTTAAAAATCGTTAGGTTGCGACTCTTCAAATACCCAATTCCCAAAAGGAAATGAATTATTACCCACATGAATGTCGAAACCTGGACTTCTCTCCCCACAAAGGAGGGAAAAAAGGGGGCGCGACAGCATGGCGACTCTGTTGGAGATAATTAGGCTCTTACCATAACGAACTTGCTCTTATTAGTCCAAGCATGCTTTATCCTGTACCTTCTTCCCTTATTTTATTTTTTACTTTCTGTTTTCTTTTAAGCATTTACTGCTCTTTATTCTTGAAACTGACTAGTTGTTTTGTTTCCTTTTTGTAAATGTCTTTCAATTGTTTAAATACTGTATTTATTTTTCCTTACATGAAAATACTTGACTACATGTTATTAAGTACTACATAAATCATGCTCCACATCATATTCCACTCGTGCGTATCAAATCTTATAGCAACGCTTTAATGAGTGATTGCGCTCTTACTATGTACTACCCTTAAATTCAGAAAGGCTTATTTGCGGTAAAACTAGTCGATCAGCGGTGCAGTTGATGGTTTTGTTCCTTCCCCATCGAGTTGTCCGCTCGAGGATACCAGTCTAAAACCCCAAATAAACCTTACTCTGGCCAAAATTGTGCATGCATCGTGGTCAAACCTAGCCGGATCAGTTATGTTATCCGCATAGGGATCCTTTAAGATAATCCTTATCCAAAGTCTATCGGGTTTTCCATAATCCCAATGGACATAACCACATTCTGTACATTAATTTGGAGAACTAAATCCCGATGTGTTGATCATAAATGTATAAATAGTCGAGTCTGGTGGGAGTGTAAGGCCTAACCCTTTTGTTTTATAGAAAATGAGGCACGAGGTCCCCAGCTTCGGTATGGTTAGCACACCCTCACTCTTGCTAGATTGGTGGAGGAATCTTCTATCAGATGACCAAATTAATGAATGGAAAGAGAGGGCCGCCAAATCTAGCGAGAAGCTGGAATAAGCCTGTTGGAATTGGAAGGAAAAGTGAGAAAGAGAGTCACCGACTGCCAGAACACTGAGGGAAACGAAGAAGGACATTTGGTAAAGACATCCTTACTAATGAGCCTATACGAACTGGGAGATTTAATCGACAAGAGCATTCAGCCTGAAGAAAGTCCTTCTGAGACCAAATAGATTAGGTTTACTTACTTTTCAAATGTAATAAGGCCAAGTGCCAGTAGTGACTTATTTTATTATCTTAGTGTCATTTCGAGATTCGTCTATTTTTATATTATGAAATGAGGCATTTGTTGGCATCTAAGTTCTCCAAATCTATTTGTCGCTAGGCCTACATCAGGCACAATGAGGCTCCCAAATTATGACGCAAATTTATATTCCCGCAATATGTGTTTAAATAATGCAAACATTTCAGGATCCTCACTGACTAGCTACCTTTTTTGTTTTTACTTATTTTTATTATTCCCATCCCCTTAGGTTGGTTCGATCATACTGGTCTCATCAGCATATTAGACCAGATCCAGAGGCCCTCCACCTCCTCCTCCTCCAAGCAACATAAAGGGCAAAGGAAAGGCAAAGATGGATGATTTAAGTGGTATTCGAAAGGAAAATATTGAGAATGCGGAAACTTTTGGTGGTCGTAGCACTCCGGCCCCAAACGATCTGGTTTTAAGGCTAGAGAAAAAGATATTGGAACTGCAAGGAGAACTTGAGCAAGTTCGCAACTTGGCAAACCGATCACTTACCCTGAATGTCCCTGACATCGACCAATAGAACGCTAAAAACCCAGTACCTCCTTAAAGCACATAAAACCAACACCCACAAAATCCTCCCGCACCAAATCAATACGAAACTCCACCACAGAATCCCAACCCATTACCAGCTCCGACGCAACAACACCATCAACCAATTTAATACTCGTCAACCACCACTTACCACACTCCCCAAAACACACCACGACTCATCCCTGATCTTTAAACTTCCACCAATGACCACCACTACACGCAGCAAAGCAACCCCATCTATGTCGAACCATACCTCATTCTACCCAACCAATCTCATGTACACCTGAAACCTCCGAAAAGGATTTGCTCATCAAAAACCTGGCTGAATAACTCAAGAAATTGACCAGCCGAGTTCAGGGTGTTGAGGGCGATAGAGGAATAGAGGGATTGAACTATGAGGACTTGTGCATACACCCAGATGTTGAACTGCCAGAGGTGTACAAGCCTACCAAGTTCGAAATGTTCGATGGTACATGTGATCCCAGGGTTCATCTAAGAACTTATTATGACAAACTTGTTGGGGTCGGGAAAGATGAAAAGATCTAAATGAAGCTCTTTATGAGGAGCCTTACTGGGGACACTTTGTCTTGGTATATCAGTCAAAATCCCAAGAAGTGGTCAAATTGAGTAAGCATGGCGTTGGATGTCATGGACCGGTTCAGATTCAACACAGAGAATGCACTGGATGTCTTCTACATCTAGAATCGTAAGAAGAAACCTACTGAGACCTTTCGTGAATATGCTACCATTGGATGTCGGAAGCGATCAAGGTCAGGCCATCCTTGGATGAAGAACAGATGAATAAATTCTTCGTCAGGGCATAGGACCCGTAATATTACAAGAGGTTGATGGTTATCGAAAATCATAAATTATCTAACATCATCAAACTCGGAGAAAGGATCGAAGAATGTATCAAGAGCGAAATGGTAACAAACTTCGAGGTTTTGAATAAAGCACTACAATCATGTGGCATATCGAAGAAGAGAGATGTTGGGGGCAGTAATGGTAGCCCAGGGCCCAAAATCCCCACTTGTCTACCAAACACCTCCACCCACATACAAAACACTTCCATCCATGTACCAAGCATCACCGCCTACATATCAACCTTCATCTCCCAGATACTTCCAACAAGCATCTATCCATCACACCTATAACTCCCAACCGTCCCATTTCCAATCACCGCCTGCCCGTCAAAATTATCTGAGACCACCACCCAACTTTGACCGCAACTACTAGACAGTATACTACCATTGCTGAGCCCATCGACTAATTATATGAAAGGTTGAAAGTCGTCGGTTATGTCACTCCTGTTCCCACTGTGGCGTTAGAAAATCCATCCTAGTAGCTCAATTCGAACAAGACTTATGCGTACCATTTCGGTATGAAAGGGCACACCACTGCTGAGTTCCGAACATTGAAGGATAAGATCCAAACGATAATTGACAACAAGGTCATACAAGCAAAAGAGGTCGCACCTAATATCCGCAACAATCCCATCCCTGATCACAGAGGAGATGGTATACATGTAATAGAGACAAATGAAGAATGAGAGCTTGAGGGGTTGATCGAGCTTATTCGAGAAGGCGATGAAACTAAGGTCGCAGTCACACTTACCCCCATTGTGGTTCAAACTTAGGCACCAATCGAGGTTGAGGTAACTGTATCATATCCATTCGAGGTAGAAGTGGCTCCGCCCGTAGCCACCGTCACTCCATTTGAAGTAGAAGTGGTCAGACCCTTCACTGTGACAGTATCAACCACACCCTGATTCAACTCAAAAGCAATACCCTGGGATTATATCACCCAGGCTTGGCGGAAAGGGAATGCCAAGGTAGAGGAATCTGACGCGGCACAAGGAATGACTAGAACCAGAAGAGTCTATACACCTGAACACCTAGGAGGTTCAAGTAAGGAGGTCACTGCTAGGCAACCTATCATTAAGATTGTCTAGATTAACTGTAGAGGAAAGTACAAGCGAAGGAGTACTCTGTTATTGACCACTGAACAAAGTCCCTGCTCAGATATCTATCCTATAACTATTGCAGAATTTAGAGGCACACAAGAACGCCTTAATAAAAGTGTTGAGCGAGGCTTACGTACCAAATAACATCACCGGCAAAGAAATAGCCAACATGGTTGGGCAAGTACTATAAAGACATAAGATCATCTTCCACGAAGAAGATCTACCACCTAAGGGATGGAATCACTATCGAGCATTACATATTACGGTGCAATTTGAAGAGTCTTGGTTGATGGAGTTTCAAGCCTAAACATTTGTCCATTGGAAACTATGAAGAGGTTGGACAAAGGTTTCCACGAGATAAGGGTAAGAAGAATGAATTTGAAAGCTTTTGATGGATCCTAAAGGGCCACGATCAGGGAAATCAACCTTTGCTTGCAGATGGGCCGACTTGGTTTGACGTTAAATTTCAAGTGCTTGACATACCAACCTCGTATAACCTTCTGTTGGGCCAGACATGGATCCATGTTGCGGGATCCGTGCCTTCTACGCTACATCAATCCATGAAGTTTGAATGGAACCGCCAAGAGGTAATTATTCACAGAGATAGAAGTAACCTCATCTACACTAGTCAGACCATCCCGGCCATTGGACATAGAAGAAGGCTAGGAGGCAAAACCTACCATCACATCGAATGGATCAATGCTGTCGAAAAGGACAAGTGGTGGAGTAACAAGATAGAAAGCATATTAGCATGGTCTGGATATGAACCCGGCAAAGGATTGGGAAAGAACCTCTAAGGTATCACCAATCCAATACAACTGAAGAATCATGGTACAACCTTTGGGCTCGGAAACCAGTACACATGGAAAGAATATAAAAATTGGTCGCCTCCGTGGCGTGGGCCATATTACCCACTTGAGCAGCTAGTGCCACATCTAGAATAAGCTTTTCTCCAAGCTGACACAATATGGGGGACCGTGGAAGAGGAAGCACTAGCAGGGTTGAGGAGTGTTTTCTTGGAAGATAAGGACATGGATTGCAGTGCCATAATTGAGGAGGAGGAGGAAGAAGGCCTCACTATTCAGATAATGGAGAAGGGACTCGATCTCCACACCATCCCGAGCCCGTTGAGTCCCTGGCATTATTATTGCTTTTCCTGATGAGCCAGTAACTGTGACATATAATGAGGCAACACAATATAAGAATAGTGATTCAGAGGAAAAGGATGAGATACCCGAGGAAATTGTCAGAGAGGTTGAAAATTTTTTAGAACAAGCCTACGTCCAATCTGGACGAGACCGAAGCAGTAAATTTGGGAGATGCCAGGGCCAACAAGGAAACCCGCATCAACATTCACCTGTCACCTACAGAGAAAAAGGAGTACATCCGGTTCCTAAGAGAGTATGAGGACATTTTTGCATGGTCCTATGATGACATGACCGGTTTGAGAACATCTATAGTAGCTTACAAGTTTCCCACTAATCCCATGTGTCCGCCAGTCAAGCAGAAACTATGAAAGTTCAAACCAGACATGAGCCTGAAAATCAAGGAGGAGGTTACCAAGCAGATCAAAGCCAAAGTTCTCAAGGTGGTTGAGTACCTAACATGGTTAGCTAACATTGTGCCGGTTCTAAAGAAGGATGGGAAGGTCCGAGTATGTGTCGGCTACCGGGATTTAAACAAAGCAAGTCCTAAGGATGACTTCTCACTGCTAAATATACACATCCTAATCGACAACTGTGCCAAGCATGAACTCCAATACTTTGTAGATTGCTTCGCAGGTTATCACCAGATTTGGATGGATGAAGAATATGCAGAGAAGACAGCTTTTATTACACCAGGGGGTGTATATTGTTGTAAGATGATTCCATTCAGTTTGCAGAACGTTGGGGCCACTTACATGAGAGCCATGACAACCATCTTCCATGATATGATACACACAGAAATAGAGATGTATGTGGACGATGTCATTATCAAATCCAGGAGGGTTGCAGATCACATAACAGACTTGAGGAGGTTCTTCGACAGGCTAAGGAGGTACAATTTGAAAGTGAACACCGTTAAATGTGCATTCGGGGTTCCCACAGGAAAACTGTTGGGATTCATTATCAGTCGTTGAGGGATTGAGCTGGACCCATCTAAAATTAAGGAGATTCAGGAGTTACCGCCACCTAAAAGAAAAAAGGATGTGATGAGCTTCCTAAGGCGTCTCAACTACATCAGCCGCTTCATAGCGCAATCCACAGTCATATGTGAACCCAACTTCAAGATTCTGAGGAAATATGCCAAAACAAGCTGGACCAAGGATTGTTAGAAAGCCTTTGATAGAATCAAGGAATACCTGTCCACACCACCAGTGCTGGTCCTGCCAGAACCGGGACGACCTTTACTACTCTATCTATTTGTACTAGATAGAGCCTTCGGATGTATTTTGGTACAACATGACAAGACATGAACGAGGGAGCAGGCCATATACTACTTGAGCAAGAGTTCACACCTTACGAAGCACAGTACTCTCTTCTTGAACGCACTTGTTGTGCTTTGACCTGGCGTAGAAATTGAGACATTACTTTTGTGCATACACTACATACCTCATATCCAGGATGGGAGGAGAATACGAAACTTTGAAAACTTATTTTCCTGATGAAGAAGTATCATTTGTAGGAGAGGACATCACCGAAGCATATGACGGTTGGAGGATGTTCTTTGATAGAGCCACAAATTTTAGAGGAGTAGGCATTTGAGCAGTTTTGGTATCAGAAACGGGTCAGCATTATCTGGTATCTGCTAAACTCAGATTTCCTTGCACCAACAACATGGCAGAATATGAATCCTACATACTATGGCTCAATATGGCTGTCGACATGAATATTTAGGAGTTGCTGGTAATCGGTGGCACCAAGTACAAGAAGAGTGGGCCACATAGAATTCCAAGATATTGCAATATCTGCACCATGTGCAGGAATTGAGAAAGAGGTTTACAAAGATAGAATTCCGACATGTGCCCAGAGTTCAAAATGAGTTTGCCGACGCATTGGCCACTTTGTCATCCATGACACAACATCCAGATAGGAATTATATTGATCCCATTCAAATGGAGATCCACAATCAGTCGGCATATTGTGCTCATGTCGAGGAAGAAGCAGATGGAAAGCTTTGGTTCCACGACATAAAACAATACTTATCAAAAGGAGAATACCCCGAGCATACAAATCACACTCAGAAACACACACTCCGGAGACTGTCAAATCACTTCTTCCATAGTAGAGGGAACTTGTACAGAAGAACTCCTGACTTGGGTCTACTAAGATGTGTTGACGCAAAGGAAGCCTCTAAGTTACTTGAGGATGTACATACTGGGACATGTGGTCCACACATGAATGGTTTCGTCTTGGCTAAGAAGATACTCAGGGCAGGTTACTTTTGGATCACCATGGAGACAGATTGCATTCAGTATGTCCGCAAATGCTTTCAATGTCAAGTGCATGCCGACATGATAAAAGTACCGCCAAACGAGCTCAACGCAATAAGCTCACCTTGGCCATTCGCCGGTTGGGGAATGGATGTTATTGTTCGAATTGAGCCCACTGCTTCAAACGGACACAGATTTATTCTGGTCGCCATCGATTACTTCACAAAATGGGTCGAAGCTGCATCTTATAAAGTTGTAACCAAGAAGGTCATCGCAGATTTTGTCAAGGATTGTATTATCTGCCAATTCGGAGTTCCCGAGTCCATTATTACTGATAACACAGCTAATCTCAATAGTGATCAGATGAATTCTATATGTGAAGATTTCAAAATCAAGCACAAGAATTCCACAGCCTATAGACTCAAATGAATGGAGTCGTAGAAGCCGCCAACAAAAACATCAAGAAGATACTAAGGAAAATGGTAGAGAATCACAAACAATGGTACGAGAAGTTACCATTTGCCCTGTTGGTGTACCGTACCACGGTTCACACATCAACCGGGACAACTCCCTACATTTTGGTTTATGGTACCGAGGTTGTCGTCCCAGCCGAGATGGAGATTCCTTCTTTGAGAATCATACAGGAAGCCGAACTCGGCGATGCAGAGTGGATTAGAAGTCAGTATGAGCAGTTGGTCTTTATCGATGGAAAGAGGATGAATGCATTATGTCACGGTCAGCTTTATCAGAACAGAATGACCAAAGCTTTCAACAAAAGGGTCAAACCGAGACAGTTTGCACCAAGAGAGCTGGTATTTAAGAAAATATTCCATCGTTAAGATGATGCCAAAGGGAAATTCACTCCCAACTGGAAAGGTCCGTACATGGTCCATAGGGTGCTGACAAGAGGAGCACTTATACTTGCATAAATGGATGGAGAAATCTGGCCAAAACCGATCAATTCAGACGCAGTCAAAAGATACTATGCCTAGATTATTTTACATTTCTTCATATGATGTAATTGAACTACGCTTGACTTGATTCATATTTAAGAAGGGATATATATGGAGCCTTATGGGTTCGGTCATATTATAATAAAATTTACATTTCCCCCCAAGATCAAAAAACTAGGGAAGAATTTTGAGGAGGACCCTCAAAATTCCAGAGCAAGTCCAGCGAGCGCCAACATACGTGAGGCAGTCAGAAATCATTTAGGAAACTAGGGTAGAATTTTGAGAAATTCCGAAGAAGGTTCAGCAAGGCTTATTATCTGCAAACGATCGAAGATTATCTACCAAATTAGGGCAGAATTTTGAGCAGGACCCTTAAAATTCCAACATGAGAGAGTTGCAATGTCCCTGAAATGTGTCACAGTCACTTGTTCATTTAAAACAATGTGATATTTCACTATTTTTTAATAATAACTCTATTTTTTCATCAATAGCTGCATATTTTTGAAAACTCTATTTCCGTTACAGTCAGGCATTACCCAGGGAAACTCGAAAAGCTTTTAGAACGGAGCAAAGCAAAGCCAGCAAACAGAAGCATGAACCAACCTTCCCCCCACAAAACTTATAATTTTTCTTTGGAGGCAGGCACATCTGACGTAAACGGTAACATCCATGTAGCAAGACCACTATCAATCACCGAATACATATTTAACTAAGACATACGCTACCCTTTTTTGCTTCTTGCTCTTTGCATGGGACTAATCTCTGTCCCGCATATTTGCATGAGTCTAATCCTTGACTCCCTATTTGCACGAGTCTAATCCTTGACTCTACAGTTGCATGAGGCTAGTCCTTGCCTCCATATTTGCATGAGGCTAATCCATGCCTCTCTATTTGCATGAGTCTAATCCTTGACTCCCCATCTGCATGAGGTTAGTCTTTGCCTCAATATTTGCATGAGTCTAATCCTTGACTCCATTAGGCTAATCCTTGCCTCCATATTTACATGAGTCTAATCCTTGACTCCATGAGGCTAATCTTTGACTCCATATTTGCATGAGTCTAATACCTGAATCCATGAGGCTAATCCTTACCTCCCTGACTCCATGAGGCTAATCCTTGCCTCCCTACTTACATGAGTCTAATCCTTGCCTCCCTACTTGCATGAGTCTAATCCTTGACTCCATCCTGCATGAGGCTAATCCTTGCCTCCATATTTACATAAGTCTAATCCCTGACTCCATGAGGCTAATCCTTGCCTCCATATTTGCATGAGGCTAATCATTGCCTCCCCATCTGCATGAGTCTAATCCTTGACTCCATAAGGCCAATTCTTGCCTCGCCGTCTGCATGGAACCAAACATTGTCCCTCATTGCACGAATTTTGCTCTGTCCTTAGTACTATTTATTTGCTTTTCGATCGGACTAAGCTCTACCCTCCATTTCACAAGACTAAGCCTTGTCTTGTTAACATCATACTTGTAATTCCCCATTTTAACACAGGTCAAACTAGAGTATAACATATAGGCAATTCTGAATTTGATTAAAGTTAAAGAGTCGCCACCAATTAATTATGGTGAATTAGGACACATAATATTGATTAAAGTACAACTTTATTAATGGTCTACATAAACTAAAGATTCTAGGTAAGGGTTCAACTAATCTAAAGGGGAGGTTTTTAAGGCACCCTTTAAGATCCATATCAAATGGTTAACCGACGGGACTTAAATTAGTTAATTAAGGCTGACGCGAAGTGTAAGTTCCAAAGGGATAAGTGAATAATGAAATACTCAATTTGAGCTCACTAGTACATGTAAAAAACCCTTTTAAAAGGAGAATTAGATTCACATTTAAAAAGTCATCGTAAAGATTTGTTTTTGTACGTCAAAGAACATTGATTTGGACTTGTTCGTTTCTTTGAAAAATGTATTTCGATTTAATTGGATCAACACTATAAAAAACGTGACCTAACCCCTCATTTGAATTCATTTGGAAATCTGATAGAAAACATCCATTAAATTAGAAATATTAAGAAAGGTTGAGGCATGAAGTAAAGCAAAGAAGTGGACGTTGTGGTGAGAACTAACTAATGAGTTTTTGTTTAAGATGAATTAATCTTAAAATGAGAGTGAATGGGAAATGGAGGAAAAATAAAATTTTGAGTAAAATTTTAAGTTTCCCTCTTCTTTTTAACGAGACATTGTCCCACATTGGTAGAGGATAAGAATTTTGGTGGGTATATATACAAATGCACTTCATGTAGCTCTTAAATAGTTAGAAAGAAGGCAAGCCTCGCGCCGTCGTCGTCGTTGCTCGCTCGACTTCGGCTTCGGATTTTGTCAAATAATCAATTGATTAATTTTTTGGACCAAATTCATTTGTTAATAGTGAATATTAACGTGATATAATTCGTGATTGTAACAGATGTTTTTCAATCCGTGTATTGTGATGCACCAACAAGCCGCCTAGTGCATCTCCCACCTTGGCCAAGTGCTCCTCCTACCAAGCAAGTGCGCCTCCCACCATATCCAAGTGCATCCTCCACCATTGAGGGTGACGGGTCTCAACTGACTGCTATAAATAGAGCAGCAGTTGGAGAGAAAGATAGACTCTGTATACACCAAAAACTTGAAAGCTCTCCTCTTCAGTTAAGACTCAACGTTGGCTATACATTGCATTCCTTCCTCTCAGAATTTCCATTCAACTTTTGAGTTGTACTCCCTTGTTCTGCATTGTTTTTAACTACAAACAAAGCATCTGTAAGTGTGATTTGCTGCCAAACTTTGTGTTAGCTGAAACACTAGGGTTTGAAGTACCGCTACACCAGTGTGTAATTCGTTCTATCATGGGAGAAAATAATCCATAACCTTGGGTACTAGGAGGGGATTAAATTCCTTAAGTAAACACTGTGAATTCAGTGGGCTCGAATTAATTACTGTTTCATTTATATTTATATTTATATGCTAACGTTTTATTTTTCCAGAATTATTATTTACAAATACAGGATAATAATCAAGGAACCAATAAGCTTAAGGAATTTAATAATTTCTATTTCTGTATTTGTGTTATCCTTATTATTCTGGAAACTAAAACCTTTGTGGTTTAGTGTACTCCCGTTTTGGAGAGTAAAGACTTCGTGGCATTTTGTTAGAGATTAAAATCTACGTGATTTTGTAACTCTAGTTTAAAACGTTTATTAAACGTTTGTTTGTGACATTTTTTACAGAAAAAATGGCAAATGAAAGCGGAAACCAAGTTGTTCCGATGGTGACTGTCAACGCATCGACAAGTCATGTTCTGACGGTGACTGTCAACGCATCGACAAGCCGAACACCGGAGTAGGCACCGATAGAAAAACCCGAAAAAATTTTCGGGATTAATTTCAAGCGCTGGCAGCAGAAGATGTTCCTCTACTTGACTACGTTATGTCTACAGAAGTTCATCAAGCAAGATGTTCCTGATGTGCCCGATGATACTCCAAAGAATGAAAGTTTTCTCATGACTGAGGCGTGGAAGCATTCTGACTTTCTATGCAAGAATCATATTCTTAGCGGACTTGATGATAATCTATATAATGTATACAGTGGCGTGGAGACGTCAAAAGAATTATAGAATGCGCTTGGAAAGAAGTACGAAACTGAAGATGTCAGGATGAAGAAATTCGTCGCCGCAAAATTTTTGGACTACAAAATGGTAGATAGCAAGTCTGTTATTACCCAAGTTC
>MDKF010605761.1:0-37970 GCA_026770625.1 Nicotiana glauca
ACTGGTGAAATCTCTAGCTCGCGACGCCTTTGCCCCTCAATTCGGCCTCCACGCGCGTCGAATCTAACCAAAATCGAAGCGAATGCATTACAATATGTTAAGGGAACAATATCCAATCGAAAACAATCGAAAAATATCAAAAATCTCGAAACTAGCAAAACCCGAGCCCCGGGCCCACTCCTCGAAAAATTATGAAATTTATATTACCGGACTCCTCGTCTTGCCATGAGTCTACCCATATCAAATTCATCAAAATCGGAGTCCATTTTACCCCTCAAATTCCAAGTTTACACTTTCTTAGGTTTCAAGCCCTAACCTCCATTTTTACCCCTTAAATCCATGGATTTTCAGTGTTTAAATCCTTGTTTTTACACCATAACAACATTATTTGAGTCTATAAATTCATACCTGATAGAATCCCCTTCGAATCCTCTCCAAATCGCCCAAAATCGCCTCTTCCCGAAGTCTAAAATATTTTCTTATCTTCTGAAATTCGCGAACACTGTTCATTAAACACAGTCCAGATTTTCGCTTCTGCGGTTCCCATAACCGCTTCTGCGGTATCGCTTCCGCTCCCAATTATCTGATCTGCGGTTTTTCACTTAATTTCCCACGACCGCTTCTGCGACACAGAAACACGCTTCTGCGGATCCCTAAGTCTGCTTCTGCGGTCAATACTTCGCTCTTGCGGTCCCGCTTATGCGGACCAAGTTCTGCTTCTGCGGAACTTCATCACCCAAGCCAAACTCGCTTCTGCGCTCCTTCATCCGCTTCTACGGAACCGCTTCTGCGGTCCATTTTCGCAGAAGCAGAAATACCAGCTGACAGTAAAACAAACCTGAAGCCAAATTCAAAAACTTCTCGTTTTAACACTCGTTCTCACCCCGAGGCCCCCGGGACCTCAACCAAAAGCACCAACACATCCTATAACCTTATTCAAACTTGTTCCAATCATCAAAACACCATCGTTAACATCAAAATCATCAAATTTTACCAAATCAAAGCCTAAGTTCTTCAAGAACTTCCGAAATGCACTTTCGATCAAAAACCCGACCAAACAATGTCCGAATGACCTGAAAATTTGCAGACATATCCAAAATCACCTAACGAAGCTACTGCAACTCTCAGAATTCCATTCCGACCCTTAGATCAAAATCTCACCTATTAACCGGAATTCGCCAAAATTCAAACTTCGCCAATTCAAGCCTAATTCTACACCGGACCTCCAAATTCAATTCTATCTGACCCATTCAATTACTGATATTGAAACATAGAGCAACATAATATGGGGAAAACGGGGTGGTAACTCACGTGACAACAGGCGGAGTCGTCACAGATTTGAGTTAAGCAATTCAAGCCAATGGGTTTACAATTAATCCACGTACAACATGCTTTTGGGTCCTAACTACCCGGACAATAGCATAATAGTAGCTACGTACAGACTCTCGTCACCTCGTGCGTACATAGCCCCCACAAATAGGAGCACATAATCAATCACTTCACCTATGGGGTAAATTCCCCCTCACAAGATTAGAAAGGAGACTCACCTTGCTCCGAAGATCCACAACCGGCATTCTACATTCATCCGAAGGCATGAACCGACGCACCATCCACCCAAACTAGCCAATTAATGATAGACTAATGAGAACATGCTCAAATACTTGTTAACAATTCAAATTATACAAATTCCCAACTCCGCTCAGTGAAATGACCAAAATGCCCTCGGGCCTACGTGCCCGGAATCCAAAACTTTTCGAAGATAAAGGTTACCCATGACCTTAGGAACTCAAATATATAATTTTCTCTTAATTCCATACTCAAAATCATGGTCAAAATCTAAGAACACTAATTTTCTAGGTCTTCCTCTAACCCTCAATTTTCTACCCATTTTCATACTAAAATCCATACATAATTAATGTATTTAACTCATAATAGGTAGAAATAACTTACCTTAACATTGTTGATGGAGAACCTCTCTTGAATCCTCCCAAAGTCGCCAAAGCCATCAGAAATGTGAGAGAAATGGCCAAAATCCGACTTTTAAAACAATGCATCAGCCTCCAGACATTTCCGCTTCTGCGGAAAAATCCCGCTTCCGCGATCCCGCTTTTGCGGAAAATAATCTGCTTCTACAGTCCCTGGGCTCCAGCCCTCTTTCGCTTCTGCGATAGCTTAACCGCTTTTGCGGATAGAGGGCCGCTTCTGCGGTCCTGGGTAGCCTCCCTCCTAACCGCTTATGCGGCTTCTTTCACGCTTCTGCGGGGCCGCTTCTGTTGTCCCATCTCCGCAGAAGCGGAAATACCAGGAACCAGCAACTCAGCTATTTCCAAAAATCTATTTTTGATCTGTTAACCACCCGAATCCATCCGAGGCCCCCGGGGCCCCAACCAATCATACCAACCAATCCCAAAATATATTACGGACTTTCTCGAGGCCTCAAATCATATCAAACAACGTTAAAATCATCAATCGACCTCCAATCCAAGCTTTATGAACTTTGAACTTTCCAACTTCTATTTTCGATGCTTAAGCCTATCAAATCACGTCCGATTGACCTCAAATTTTGCACACAAGTCATATTTGACATTACGGACCTACTCCAACTTTCGAAATTGGATTCCGACCCCGATATCAAAAATTCAACCTCCGGTCAAACTTCTCAAAAACCTTCAAATTATAACTTTAGCCAAATTGCTCCAAAAGGACCTACGGACCTCCGAATTCACTTCTGATCTCGCTTCCAACTCTAGAATCACCATACGGAGCTATTCCCAGATTCGGAATCCCAATCGGACATTGATAACACTAAAATGCACTTCAAGCCAAACTTAAGAAATTTCTTCTAAAATGCTAACTTCCACAATAAGCGCCAAAATACTCTCGGGTTATCCAAAACCTAATCCGGGCATACGCCCAAGTCCGAAATTATAATACGAACCTGTTGGAACCTTCAGATCCTGATTTCGAGGTCGTTTACTCAAAATTCCAATCCTAGTTCATTCTTTCAACTTTAAGCTTCTCAAATGAGAATTTTTCATTTAAATTTAACTCCGATCTTCCTGAATTTAGATTCTGACCATGCGAAGAAGTCACAATACCTAAAATGAAGTTGCTCATGGCCTCAGACTGTTGAACGACGCGCTAGGGCTCAAAACGACCGGTCGGGTCGTTACAAGAAAATTTACAAAAAATATCTTATTTCTTTAATTAGAATTTTAATAAGTAGGCTAGAGAATCTTTCTTAGTATTATTTAAAGTGCACGTAAATATTTAGTTTTCTTATATTGTAAGAAATGTTAGTTAATCTTCTTATTTAATATTTTAATTTATCTTTAATGAAAAAATGAATTCAAAAATTTGATTTTTTTTTAATTAGATAAAAATCCCATTATCTCCACTTTTCTAACCTAATTCCCCATTACCCCATGATCTTTTACACAACACACACCCATGATCCTCCCCACTTCCCCACTTCCTTACAAGTTATCAAATACTCCTACCCATATATATAACAGAGATTTAACATAAGGGTGGGGGAGAACAGAAGAAGAAGTAAAAAACGAGAAAGAAAGAAAGAAAGAAAGAGAGGTGAAAAATAAAAAGAAAACTAGAAGACGAGAAGAAATTGAGAGGAAGATTTTGAAGAAGGAGGTCTGGAAACAGAAAGAAAGGAACAAGATTTAGAGGAAGGAGATTCAAAAAATCTGGTTTGCTTTTTTCTTTCTTCAACACAACAGTCCCAAAGTTGAGCGAAGCGAGGTCGCGGACGAGGTTCCGATTTACATTCAGTCGTAACACGGTCTGGGATCCTTGTTGAGCCGAATAAATCTTAACAGTTGAATATTTAGCAATAAAGGTCAAATCTCTTACACTATCATTTTTTTGGCATAAAATGCATTATTTTAATATTGTAAATATTTATTTCAAACGGATCAAATATTATTGTGATTAAGTTATGATGTTATCTTCATTACCATGTGAGGGATGTTTGAGTTTAATGTTTGCGGTTGATAGTCGTTATGAGATTTTTATTCAAATTGTTGAATATTTAGAAGAAAATTATAGTGAAGTAAGCTAAGCTTATAAAGAACAAGAAATGTTGAAAATTAGTTACGGGCTGAAACAATAATGTGGCATGGGATATAGAGGCGTACGAAAAAGATAAAAGAAAATGTTTCTTTGAATTATATTTTTACATAATACTGATGGTTCTTTTCTTCTTTGGGTTAGTGTAAGTTCCAACTAATTAATCTATATCGTCTATGTGGAAAAGGAATTTCACGCGAGGATTTGCTATGTTATTTTCTTCATGACAGTTGTTCTTTATAGTTATGGCCTTAGATTTCTTCTGTAGGTATAAAGTTATTTGTTAAACAGAGTAGTTGAATAAGATTTGTTTAGAACTAAAGAGTTTGGTGTCATCTTAATGGGTCATGTGCGTTAGACTTAAAACAATGATAATTGAATTTGAGATTAATTCTAGTTGAAACTGTTCCAATAAAGTGGGTATGGAAATTTGCTTTTCTTTTTCTTGAGTGATAACAAGATTAAAAAAAAAAGATTGGATCTTCTTATAACTAGCATATCTTTCATATCTTTAAATAATTTTACTTTAAAAAAAATGATAGAAGCATTAACTAGCCATTTAGCACAGAATTGGCACGCTGCAGCACTAATGTCAAATACTTCCTTCAAATAAGTTTAATAATCCGTACTATTGAATCCTACACTCTCCACAATAAGTATTCGTAGCTTGTATGGCCTTAGCAATAATCTCAAACTTAGGAAATAAATAAATCATGAATATGCTAGAAAAACTTTAGATGCACTTTAAATATTAGCTCATGTGTTCATACCCGAACCTTGGATTAATATGACTAAGTAATAAAAGGGTCATGTGCGCATTTCTGCGTCTCGATGCCTTTAATTTTAAAATAATTATGTTATAACCATGTGTCCATTCCGTACCTTCGTTTTATATTTAATTTTAAGGAAGTACCTTGTATGCGTACTGCATCTAGGTCAAAACAATTAATAAAATATAATAATTAATTAAGCGATAATCAATAAGCCATAATCAATAAAATACTAGAATAGCTAAAAATTGATTTAAGCCTTACATTAGTTAATAAAGCGACCGTGCTAGAACTACGGGACTCGAGGGGTGCTTACACCTTCCCCTCGGTCAACAGAATTCCTTACTCAGTCTTCTGTTTCGTAGACCATAAATTAGGAGTTAAATATTCCTTTTGATAAGGGATTCAATAAAAGGTGACTTGGAACACCAAAACTCAATTCCAAGTGGCGACTCTAAATAATAATAGTTCATTTTTAAAACGTCACTTTAATTGGAAAAACTCTCTTAACCCAACCTCGTAATAGGGTTGTGTGAAAAAAAGAGGTGTGACAAGCAGTGCCAAAGGTATGCCCCCATGATACACCAACCAAGAGAGCTTCTCCCCTCATTCACCTCACCTTGGCCCTTCATCAAGTGGGGAATGGATATAATCGGTCCCCTACCAGCGGGATGAAGAAATGTACGATTTCTTCTAGTTTTGACTAATTACTTTTCCAAGTGGGTGGAAGCAGGTGCGTATGCACAGATATGCGAGCAGGAAGTCATCGCCTTTATATGGAAAAACATCATATGCCGCTTCGGCATCCCTAAAGAAATTAGCTGCGACAACGGCCCCCAGTTCATCGGTAAAAAGACAACTGAGTTCTTCGAGAAATGGCACATTAAGCGGATACTCTCCACTCCATATCATCCCGCCGCCAACGGCCAAGCCAAGTCCTCCAACAAAACAATATTAAACATATTGAAAAAGAAACTTGAAGAAGCTAAAGGGCTATGGCATGAGTTACTACCAGAAGTGTTGTGGGCATATCGGACCATGCCCAAATCCAGCACAGGAGAAACGCCATATTCATTGGTCTACAGAACTGACGCAGTCATACCCGTTGAAATCGAGGAGCCAAGCCCGAGATATTCACATACCAACGAGGCAGGGAACGACGAAAACAAACTTCAAGACCTGGACGAAGCCTAAGAACGAAGGGACATGGCCCACATAAGGATGATAGCCCAAAAACAGCAGGCTGAAAGGTATTACAACAAGAAAGCCAAAATAAGACCTCTCAAAGTGCGCGATTACATCCTCAAAGCCAAAACATTGGCATCAAAAGACCCAAGTGAAGGAAAATTGGGTACCAACTGGGACGGACCATATAAAATCACAGCAATAGCAAACAAAGGAGCATTCCAGTTAGAAACAATGGAGGGAAAAACACTCCAAAACAACTGGAACATCGCCCACCTCAAATACTTCCACTTCTAAAAGGCGTCTCCCGAGTGGTACTATTTTTCCCTTACCCGAGTTTTGTCCCAATTGAGTTTTCTGGGGAAGGTTTTTAACGGGGCAGCAGAGGGGACACCTGGTGGTATCTGCGAGCAATTTTATCACATCGGCCAGTCGATACGGTCTCCAGGCCGATATAATAAAGGGACTACACTAGTCAAATCTCCATTGTATGGGCTAAACTCTACGTTTTACGGAATTCTCCATTATGTAAACAGTCAAGGCCATTGTCTCCATCATGCAAACAACTAAGGCTAGTTTCTCCATCATGCAAACAACTAAGGCTAGTTTCTCCAATATGCAAACAGCCAAAGCCACTGTCTTCATTATGCAAACGGCTAAGGCTATCGCCATAAAGGTTCGACTCAAGTTCGCCCACGGCGGATAGCACTTCGACGACAGTCGAAGTTACATCCTACTGGCTAAGGCCATCGCCATTAAGGTTCGACCCAGTTCGACCACGACGGATAAAACTCTGACTACAGTCGAAGGTAAATCCTACTAGCTAAGGCCATCGCCATTAAGGTTCGACCCAGTTCGACCATGACGGATAACACTCCGACGACAGTTGAAGTTACATCCTACTGGCTAAGGCCATCGCCATTAAGGTTCGACCCAGTTCGATCATGACGGATAACACTCCGACGACAGTCGAAGTTACATCCTACTGGCTAAGGCCATCGCCATTAAGGTTCGACCCAGTTTGACCACGACAGATACCACTCAGACTACAGTCGAAGTTATATCCTACTGGATAAGGCCATCGCCATTAAGGTTTGACCCAGTTCGACCACGACGGATAACACTCTGACTACAGCCGAAGTTACACCCTACTGGCTAAGGCCATCGCCATTAAGTTCGACCCAGTTCGACCACCACGGATAACACTCTGACGTCAGTCGAAGTTACATCCTACTGGCTAAGGTCATCGCCATTAAGGTTCGACCCAGTTCGACCACGACGGATAACACTCCAACGAAAGTCGAAGTTACATCCTACTGGCTAAGGCCATCGCCATTAAGATTCGACCCAGTTCGACCATGATGGATAACACTCCGACTACAGTCGAAGTTACATCCTACTGGCTAAGGCCATCGCCATTAAGGTTCGACCCAGTTCGACTACGACGGATAATACTCCGACTACATTCAAAGTTACATCCTATTGGCTAAGGCCATCACCATTAAGGTTCGACCTAGTTCGACCACGATGGATAACACTCCGACGACAGTCGAAGTTACATCCTACTGGCTAAGGCCATCGCCATTAAGGTTCGACCCAGTTCGACCACGGCGGATAACCCTTCGACGATAGTCGAAGTTACATCCTACTGGCTAAGGCCATCGCCATTAAGGTTCGACCCAGTTCGACCACGACGGACAACACTTCGACGACAGTCGAAGTAATGTCCTATTGGCTAAGGCTATCGATATCAAGGTTCGACCGAGTTCGACCGCGACGGATAACACTTCGATGATAGTCGAAGTAACATCCTATTGGCTAAAGCTGTCGAAATCATTTCGAACCCACTCAAGCCACGATGAAGTCTTAAACAAAAAAGGGAGGGAAGAAAAGAAACAAGAAAATGATCAGAAAAGAACAACGACCAAAATAAAGTTTATGTATCACAGCAAAAATATATTTACATTTAAGCCCGCGAAAAGGCCCTATTACATTCCAAAAAGAAAAAGAAGAAAGCAACAAAACATGTACAAGTTCAAGGCTTCTTGCCACCCTGCACGTCGCCTCCTGGGCAATAAACCTCATTATACCAGGAGTTGGAGTCTAGACGATCGATGTCCTCGTGTAGCCTTCCCGATCAGGGGAGTCAGAGCTATACCAGCAAGCTTCACGGGCGGTGCGAGCCTCGCTCTGCCGCGCTTGGACCTCCTCCTCCGTCGCCCGACCCGTAGCATGAAACTCTCTATATACGTCAAGTTTGGCTTTCACCAAAATCCACATCTCATGCGCGTTACGACACGCATTCTGATTGGATGGGGGGCGAGTGAGGAAAGCTGCGGAGGTCGAACCCTGTCCTCAGGCCTTAGGGCAGTACCCTGCCTAAGAGCGCTAATCTCTACCGCCCTGGCATCAAGTTCAGTAGTCAAATCTGCCACCCTACGCTGAAGATCGGCATTCTCCGGCGCCACTCCCCGGGTCAGTTCAAGCTCATCATCTCTTGCCTTGAGAAGTGCTTCCAACTCGCTACGGCTCTTACCAACTCATCCTCCGCCTTCTCTAGTTCGGCCTCCCTACGTTTTAGCTGGGCCTATCTCTGCTTAAGACCCTCACAGAACACCCGAAATTCGGGGTCTTGCTGGAAAAAGTCTGCCGCCGCTTGATGTTTGGAGTTGTACTGTCGGTATCTCTTAACCATCTTGTCAAAGATGGTCACCTTTTTCTGCTCACGATGCCTCCGCTCCACCTCCAAAATGAGGGTCTGAAAAGGACGTCGAAAATTAGCAGACATTGAGACAACCGTACGACAAGCAAAGAATAATAATTAAAGGGTTACCTGTAAAGTCATGTCGGCGACCCTTCGAGACAAGTCTGCATCACTGACGGCCCTGAGTGTCTCGCTTTCAGGGACATCGCATAGAAAAGTAAGTTTCGATGTGGCATGTTCACTGTTTAGCAGTAAATTGTAAGCCCCCGGGATCACAATTCGATAGTCGGATCTGTCCGCCGTCATCTCCACTTGCGTAAGACCCTTTCCAAGCTCGTCCACGTCTTCCTAGGCTATCTCGAAGTCTGATCCATCGACATCCCCGCTAAATCCGTCGACGTTGGTCATCGAACCAGCCTCAGCGGCACGTGACAAACTAGTACCAGCAACGGTACTCTCATGTTGGGCCGACCTCCCAGAACGGATGGCGTCGACCATGAATACGGTCTGGGCATTTGTCGAGGCACGCTACTCCTTTCGTCTTCTGTAGCCACCGCCTTGCCCGTCACAAGCCTCGCCAAAGGGAAAATGGGGAGATCGTAGCCAATCACGAATGGGTATTCGTAGAAGGTGCAATATCCCGGTCTATGCACATCTACATGATCCGCCCCCATTGGAACTATCTCCATGTGAGAAGGTATGTCGTAAGTCTCGCGACGATCATCTAAATTATCTTGTAACAATTCGGAGGGTTCTAATGGTTGCGCAGGTGAATCTTTGTTGAAGTCACTCTGAGATAGGAGGTTCTTTGGTAGCAGAGTATGCACTGTGAGAGGACTAATATATTCTTCTTCTTCCCTCTCACCACCGCCAGAGGGAGGCGGCATATTTGATGGATTAATATCAGTAACCCTCGAACTATCCCGCCGAGATTTTACCATGTTCCTGTTCAAGAATGAAATGTGCGTAACACAATGGAGGAGAGGGAATTTTCCGACCACGGAGAAAAGCCGTGGAACAAAAACGCTACTTGAGTAAATGGAATATCTCTCGCAAGCGATTAAAACTTGTTTTAGATTAAACCCTCTCCCTATTTATAGGGTTAGGTGGCGCTAAAATCGAAGAAACAGATTTCGAACCGGCACGGGAAACCAAATGTCAGAGCGCCTTTTGTGTTGCCTCGGGAATATGCGTAATGATGATGCATGCGAGTGTTGATGTCACCAAAGTAAAGGAATTGCGCGTCAACATTTCAACAGTCGCGAGTGCTGTCCCCCACCTGCTGCGTTACTACTTTTGAACGAAGTTCAAACTCTCTCTGAACGAGGTTATTGATTCCGTCCATCCAGGACGCACCTCACTGCGACCCCGAAGAACAGAGGGACTAACTGTATGGGGTCGAATTTGACCAACCACGTCTCTGCGTCGGCACGGATAACCGTCAAGCGTGCATTAGCCGGGGCAGAGGTACGACTTACAGACTTAGTGGCATTAGGAGAAACGACACCATAGGTTCTGTCGTCCCTTCAAGGATATGTATTTAGTTTCTATTTATTTTAATATGGGAAGGAGGGTCCCTTAATATATAAAGGGGATCCTAGCATTGTAGAGGGGAGGATGATTATTGAACCTCTCTTTATCTCTATAAATCACTCTCTTGATCTTTGAATCTCTTTTACATACTGAGACCGAAAACGAGCGAACATATCATACATCCTAAGGTCTTATTATCTTCGATTATGATTTACCCTTGATTTATTTTTATTGATTTTCTCAGAAAGTATTCGAAAACTTTTGGAACAAACGCCGGTGTCATTGGATCCTAAAAATAGTCAGGAAGCAAAATAAACTCATCTTTATGGCAAAACAATCAAATGTTGAGACAATGAATGACTCTTTTGATAAGACTTAACTCTTTTACTGCTACTTGAGCTCTTATTTGGTGTGTTGATATCTCTTAAAAATATTTTTTTCTTAACATTTCAGTTTCTAAAACATTAGTTTTCAATAATAATTATTTTTATAATAATGTAATTAAAAATATTATTCTTAATTCAAAACTCATTTTAGTTGGCTATCTAAAAATATAAAAAATTCTTTAGCTAGTAAATTTTTTTAACTCCATTTTGATGTTTGACATTAACCATGTTAAATATCTGAGTGATTTGAATTATATATAAATATCCTTAACATTTAAACCTTCTAAATAATGGTAATCATCATATATTAATTAAGAAACACTACATGAAAAAGACTAATATTTTCTCAATTCTCGTAATGATAATTTTATTTTTGCACTATTCTCATAGGTGTCATTGGAACCTAAAAATAGCCGTAAAGTAAAATAATAACTCATATTTATGGCAAAGCACAAAGGTTGACACGATATAAACAATTCTTTGATTACGACGTGACACTTATACTACGATTTGAACTCTTATTTGGTATAATTTTATCTTTCAAAAAATATTTTGATTTTAAAATTTTAATTTCTAAAACTTATATATATTATAATAATGATTATCTTTATAATGATGCAAGTGAAGATATTATCCTTAATTTAAAATTCACTTTAATCGGCTATCTAAAAATTTAAATAATTCTTTGACCGAATTTATTCAGTATGACTCCACTTTAAGTTTATCGGTATCTCTAGTCCCAGAATTAGAATTTTTAATACCCTATATATCAAAAATTTTATTCTTTGAATCATTAAATGTTAAATTAGTTAATTATTATTATTATAAAATATTGCATATATTGTCTTAAAATTTTCAAGTAGTTTATTTTTCGACACCATACTTGGCTTAACCTCAATACAAACTACTCAAATTGCATTCCAATTCAAATTCGACTATCATATCAGTTTGTTAGTAATAGTGATTTTTTAAAAATGACACATACTGTAAATTAAAAAGATATTCTAAGATATTTTTATCTTATAATCTATGTATTTGAGTTGGAAAAAAATATTTAAAATCGATGAGATTAACTTTTTCAAATTTTTTATACTCAACAAAGATGAAACATAAGAAGAAATTTGTTGTCATCTTTTATTTCTCGTTTTTAGATCTTTCTAACATTTTTTTCAATGTTTATTTTCTTTTATCTTATTTTTTATGTTATTATTTCTTTTGTTACAAAAAATTAATTTATTTCACTATAAAAGGATGAGTTTTAATAAAAAAACACCGACATATGAACTTTAATTATTTTTTAGTCTTTGGTTGAAGTTATTTCATATTTTTCTTTTGGCTTTATCTAATCAGCCCAAATAGGTGCTCACCCGACCACTTAAATTTAAAAATTGTATGATGTGCAATTTATATATAATCCATATACAATATATGTATAATCGTATGTTGTTGGTATATCATCTATTTATATTATCTATAAAAAGTAAACAATAAATATGGCAGGATATTATGTAAATATTCCATAAGATTTCAATTTTTGAGTTTATCAATGATATAACTTCTATTATAATTATTTTAAAACTCTCTACTAATGTTAAAAAATATCTTATCTTTTTATTATCTTTGAATTAAAAAAAGTAAAGAGTTTTTTCAAAAAAATTTGTTTACATTTAAAAAAATATATTTCACGTCATACCATTTTTTTTATATATACTCTTTGTTCCACTTAAAAGTCACTATAGAAACTATCAATTAAAAACCAATTTCTCTTTTGTTGAGTTTGAAAAAAAATACCTTTCACATAATCTAATAATTCAAAACTAATATTCTTCAACAAAAAAATATTATACTCTTGCAATATTTGCTTGACTACAGCTAAATGAAGGGGTTTCAGCTTATACCCTTCAATTCCTTGAATGTGCTAAATTGAAATCAATGATAACAATTTTATAGCCAAAGTTTTGTTATTTGTTTGATGTCCATTTATGCAACTTGACTCTTCAAACAAATATTCTTCAAGAAGAAAAAAGAAACAACTTTTTTTTTTAATATTGACTGATTTTGTGATGTTTCTTTCTCCAGCATCTATGTTTACTTTATTATATATGTAAGTAAACTTTTATTTGATTTTGTAAACTCTTTTTGTTATTTAGATAAACATAGACGTGTACTCTATATATTACATTTATTTTAAAAGAATTTTGTTTTATTCAAATCTGGCAGTGTTTCAAAGAACTATACTTATAGGATTTTAAATGTGAAAGAGTTTTATAGTTATATGGAGTAGTTTTTTTTTTTAGAGGCAAAGTAGTATTTAATTAATTAGAAAAAATAACAAAAGTTCCTAACATGATTGCATATGATCATTAACCGAATTAAGTATGATAACATGATAAAAAAAGATAAATTTTATTTTTAATTTAAATTCGAATTTTAGAACTTTATCTATAAATTTAAAATTATCCTTTAACATATATATATATATATATTTTATTTATTTATTTATTTTAACTAAAATAGTCAAATATACAATAAACTTATCTTATACTATTGACATTTATTAGCTTGTTACTTGGTTTAACCATAATGTCAATTATATATGGTAACTTTCTTGCTTTAATATATATATATATATATATATATATTCACAGATTATCGCAAAAAAAATCACAGCCTCTATTACAAAGACTAATCCACCATTATATTGTCATAACCACAAAGCAAAATATTTACTGCTTTTTTACTACTAAACCAAAATATACACTGTGTGGCCATTAAACTACTAAACCAAATTCTTTACTAATCAAGATAACGACCCCCTTTCGTATTCTTTTCCTCTCTCCACATTTATTATTTCTAATTTTCTGGTTGTTGTCCTAAGAATATAACACAAATGTCGGACAAAAGTAGGTTTTGGTTTTAATCATGATAATGACCATTAATAATGAATCTTGAAATTCACTTTCATAGATGAAAAGAGGCACCACCAAATAATTAAAGCATCCGAAATTAGCATGCATAGTTGCTATAGTTGGTTTTTTTTTTTTTTCACTAAGTATTAGGTATCTATTTTGGAATCCGGTTTGTGCTGAAAAATCTCGTTTTAAGGATAATTCGCTCTCTGCCAAGGTGCTTTCATACTTATAGCTCGAACGAGAGATCTCTTGTTAGAGAAACGACGATTTTATATTATATAGTTCGAACTCGAAACCTTTAGTTGAAAAAGTACTTACAACCCACCACAATAATATATTTTTTTTTAATTGAAAATTGGGGTGCGCCTCGTTCACATGCACTGGTATCCAGTAGACTAAAAACAGTACAAGGTGAGAAATTTCACGACATAATAAGTCTGTCCAATAAGAGATAAATGTAATCAAGTACTTGTATAAAAGCAACCATATGAACAAGGTCCGTATGTCACTTTCCTATCCGTTTAGGGGTCCATCTTTCCCATTGGTAGTACAAGCATCCTATGAAATTTGTTTAACAATTATACTCAAGTTGTACTAGTTACTTACACTCTTAATATAATTGTATTTTCACGCGATATAACTTTTAACGATTTAGGTTTTTCTTTCCCCCTTTTTTCATTTGGATCTGCCTAGTTGAGATTTGTCCGAATAGGCCCAATCTATAGGCTATAGCTCATGACCTGGTATATAGATCGGTGTAGTCGTTGGTATAGTGGTCGGCCTTTGAGTGTCTTCTTTAATACTCTTCTGCGAAGCTTTTTACGACTATACTATAAAGTATTGCGGATTGCAGCACTCCGGCAACACTTACTATAATATTTATTACGAAGCATGTGATCAAATGCTCCTTATTGAAAGATTTGTGAGTTCAAACTAAAAACTTCGATTAAGAGTGAAAAATTCTCACTCATTCTATATGCTCATGGGTGGTTACGCCTTAGGTATAGTAATCCCTAAAGAACAATCTAGTGGTCAAAAGAACAATAATATGTTGTTGAGCAATTGAATCTTCCTTGTTCTTGTTAACTATGTGAAATAATGACATTTGAATTTATAGCATAACTGCAAGAAAAAGCATGACCTTTTACAAGTAAAGATAGAGATGACAATTAAGCATATTGGAGAGATTATGAACTATAGATAATATGGAAGATTATTGATATTAGGGGTGTATATAGGCCGAGTTGGTTCGGATTTTTCAATTACCAAACCAAACCAATAATGTTTGATTTTTAAATCTATAAACCAAACCAAACCAACGAAATCGGGCTTTTCAATCTCGGGTTTTTCCGGGTTTTTCGGGTTTTTACGGGTTTTCGGTTTTTTTTTTTCTTCTGATAAGTCTTCATAGCACAAATATATAACTTGTGCTCCACATACTTCTCTAACCCTACAAGGATACAACTATATAATGTATTTTTCAAGAAAATAATACAATAATATGAGATGCGTCATAACATTGTACTAAAATATTCAATAACAAAAATACTAAAATCCATAAAGAAAATATTACTAAGTAATAAGCCATAATAAATATTAACATAATCTAAAAGTACTATATAAGTCATGCTAAAATAACTACAAATATAAGTATATTAATTACACAACTAAGCACTAAATAAAAAGATAAACTAAGTTATGCATTTTCAATATAAACAATGCAAAACTAAAAAAATAGATACCCAACGCTATTGTCATTTCTAGTGTTGAATTGAATTTTTTTTTTTAACATTAGTATTGATGTGAAGTTTATTTGAATTACTAACTTTATGAACTATAAAATATATTGGACCATTCAAGAATGTTAATTCCAAACTTGAAATAATATGTTTAAAGATAAAACTGTAAAAAAGTTTAAGAAATATTTATGAATTGTATTAAAAATAAATATTTATATGTATAAAATATTTGTAAAAATTAAATAAATGTAATATCGGGTTGGTTTGGTTTCGGTTTGACTTTTTTAGTTAAAACCAAACCAAACCAATTATGTCGGGTTATTTTTTCTAACACCAAACCAAGTCAAACCAACCCATGATCGGTTTTTTTTTTTCCGATTTGACTCGGATTACCGGTATGGTGCGGTATATCGATTTTCTTTGTACACCCCTAATTGATATAGTTAGGATGATAATAGGAAGTCCTTTGCTTTGGAGTTATCTAATCTATCTATCAAGATCAACTCTAACAATAAAGACAGACAGTTTGATGTACAAAGTATTTTATATTCACACAGGATTTGGAGAAGGGTATCATTCAAAGGGATATAATATAGAGTTATAGACAACATATCCTAATGTAAGCGTTAGTGGCTGCTTCTGCACGACTTGAACCCGTGATCTATAGGCCACACAAAGACAATTTTACCGAGGCTCCCTTCCCGTAAACAATCAAAATAAAAGATAAAAATTTAGAAGATTAGCATTTTCTATTTCTATCTAATCAGCAAGAAATCTTATTCCCAAAATCTCTACAGCCCTCAATCTAAAATCTAAATAAGAGACTTTTAACCTTCAATGAAACAACCCTAATATATACTACACTATACTAAGTAATATATTATCATTAATTAAAGTTAATATTTAAAAGGAATCTCTTCTATCTTTGTGCTTCAAATCTCTGTCCCTCCTCGTGTTCCTTTTCAGAATTCCTGCACATTCAATAATGCAGTAATATTCAGTCAGAAAATGAATAATAACAAGTGGAGTATCTAATTTTTTCTTTTTTACATCGAGATAAGTGACGACATTTTGTTCACGTGAATAAACCCAAGTTCACATGAGAATAAATCAATTGAGAACTAGTATATTCTGTCAAATACTGAATAAAAGAAAAAAAGACTGATAAAATGGAATTTCAAGAATCAAAAGAAATCATATACAAAGAGAACTAAAATATAACGAGTTTAACTTATATATAGTGAAAAAAATACACTTTATAATATCAGCACAGTTCACTCCAAAATTTAAATCTTGACTCGTTCTGTTAAAGTTATGTGTTAAATTTAGGGTTTGTTGAAACTTAATGAGTTTTTACATATATATTCCTCATGTCAAAAATACTGATATTATCAATGTAATTTAGCACTGGTGGGGTTTGAGGAGATAGTATGCACGCATACCTTAATCCTACCTGAGGCGAGGGGTAGAGGGGTTTTCTTAAAGACCAGACGAAAAGAAGAAAAGAGCCAATATATCAATAACATCAATAGAAACCATGGAACAAATAACACCATTATTATTAGAACCATAAAATAGATGAGAAGAAAAATAATAACCGGTAGATAAAGTCCGACACAAAGAGGAACGAAAGAAAAAAAAAGGAAAGGAAGGAGTCAAGAAATTACCATCTGGATTACAATGAGGTGGATCTTCAAAAAGTGAAAGAGAAAGTTGTTTATGAGCCAAACCAATATCAAGAATTATAAGACCAGAATTTGGATCATCAACACTAATTCCTTTAACTGGTAGCCACACAAAAAGCTCTTCTTGTGAAAGTCCATGAACTCCAGTAAGACAACCATAAGTTAAATTAGCTTTAACATAACTTTCAAAAAAGGCCATAGTATCAAATTTTGTCAAACAAGGGCCATTTAAGAAAACTTCAAGAAGGCCATTTGATGAAAAATTGTAAGATTTTACTTCTTTTGGGAGTAATCCAGCTGGTAAGCCTTTGGATTTGAGGAGATCATGAATTGACATGGGTTGAGAAAGTGGGAAAGAGAAGAAGAGTAAAAGAAGTGGAAACTGAAAATATTGAAGGAAAGCCATGAATGAAGGAAATTATAAGAGAGAGAAATTTTTGGTTTTGATATCCTTTATAAGTTGGAATGGGAGTGAAGGGTTTAAGGAAATGAGGAGGGAGTTTGGATATAGAAAGGCTTTTTGCTTTTTTTTTTTTAATTTAATGATGAGGGTTGTCGGGCTTAACGGTAAAGTTGTCTCTGTATGAGTTATAGGTCACGTGTTCGAGTCGTGGAATCAGCCATCGAAGTTTGCATAAGAATACACTACCTACATCACATGTACCCCTTGGGAAACGACTCTTCCCCCGACTCTGCGTGAATGCAAGATGCTTCATACACCAGACTGTCCTTTTGTGTGTCTGGCTTAAATTATACGCTCCTTTTTTTTTGCCGGAGAAACGTTTAAGTTATCTCCGCGTGATCTATAGGTCATGTGTTCGGGCCGTGGAATCAACTAGCCTACATCACAACTCTTGGGGTGCGGCTCTTCTCCGGACCCTGTGTGAATGCATGATGCTTTCTACACCGAATTGTCCCTTTTTTTTGTGTTGGCCTTAAATTATACACACCTGGAATTGTTTTGGTTTTCTATTATGTTTAACCAGTATAACGGTATAAATATTGAGTAACTTTAACAAGGCGTAAAATTTATGAGTTCTAAACTTGACATCGAATTTATAGTTTGTTTTAGTTATGAGATTCATAATTATATATTTAATAATTTTTTACTGTAAATATAAATAAAAAAAAATGACTGAATTGATTCGAATTCATAGCTAATATTGTAGCTCCGCCCCGGCTAAAGGGATAGGAAGAAAGTCTGTTTAACATGAGAGGTGAAGAGGCAATTTAGCTAGCATTTGGCCATATATTCCAAATTTATTTTGAAAAAACTGATTTGGATGAAGTTTGGTTTGAAGATGAAAATGTGTTTCAAACCAAACTTCATCCAAATCAGATTTTTCAAAATAAATTTAGGATCTATGGTTAGGGGTGGGCATATTTCGATCGGAACCGAATAAACCGACCGAACCGATTTTTTTATTATTTCGGTTTCGGTTTGTTCGGTCGGTTTCAGTTTAAAATTTTAAAATTTCAGTTTTTCGGTTCGATTTTCGGTTATTAAGTTTTTTAATTTGGTTAACCGAAAAACCGAATTATTAGCATATATGTTCTTTAAGTTATATATAGACTAAGCCCATAGATAATAAATTAATATTATTAGGTCCAATCTATCAAAGACTCAACTCAATTAAGTAAGTCTATCAACTTTCCAATCTTAAAGACTTTCAGTCTATTAAAACTTCCATAGTATATGTGATAAATATCGGGAGAATTTCACACATAATTGTAATTTACACTATGTTTGAATTTTATGATCCATAATAGTGTGCAAAGTTTAGTCTTTTTTTTTTCTATAAATATAATATTTCCAACAATTTCGAAGTTTTGGAAAAAATCAACAAATTCGCCGGTCATATTATTACATAGAAGGAGTCCCAATATGATAATGATCAAAACCAAAAATCGAACCGAAATAACCGAACCGAAATTAGAAAAATCGAACTGAACTGAACT
This sequence comes from Nicotiana glauca, assembly GCA_026770625.1. NCBI lineage: Eukaryota > Viridiplantae > Streptophyta > Magnoliopsida > Solanales > Solanaceae > Nicotiana > Nicotiana glauca. Next base: position 18,960 of record MDKF010605761.1, read on the forward strand.
TATTTCAGTTCGATTTCGGTTACTACTTTTACAAAACCGAATAACCGAACCGAATTTCTTCAAACCGAACCGAACCGACCGAATGCCCACCCCTATCTAGGGGTGTACATAGGCCGGGTTGGTTCGAATTTTTCAATTACCAAACCAAACCAATGGTGCCGGATTTTTAAATCTATAAACTAAACCAAACCAACGAAATCGGGTTTTTTAATCTCGGGTTTTCTCAGATTTTTCGGATTTTTTCAAATTTTCGGGTTTTTTTTCCCGATAAGTCTTCATAGCACAAATATATAACTTGTGCTCCACATACTTCTCTAATCCTACAAGGATACAACTATATAATGTATTTTTCAAGAAAATAATACAATAATATGAGATGCGTCATAACATTGTACTAAAATATTCAATAACAAAAATACTAAAATCCATAAAGAAAATATTACTAAGTAATAAGCCATAATAAATATTAACATAATCTAAAAGTACTATATAAGTCATGCTTAAATAAGTACAACTATAAGTATATTAGTTACACAACTAAGCACTAAAGAAAAAGATAAACTAAGTTATGCATTTTCAATATAAACAATGCAAAACTAAAAAATAGATATCCACACTATTGTCATTTCTAGTGTTGAATTGAATTTTCTTAGTTAGCATTAGTATTGATGTGAAGTTTATTTGAATTACTACCTTTATGAACTATAAAATTTATTGGACCATTCAAGAATGTTAATTCCAAACTTGAAACAATATGTTTAAAGATAAAACTGTGAAAAAGTTTAAGAAATATTTATGAATTGTATTAAAAATAAATATTTATATGTATAAAATATTTGTAAAAATTGAATAAATGTAATATCGGGTTGGTTTGGTTTCGGTTTGACTTTTTTTAGTTAAAACCAAACCAAACCAATTATGGTCGGGTTATTTTTTCCAACACCAAACCAAGTTAAACCAACCTATGATCGAATTTTTTTTTTCCGATTTGACTCAGATTACCGATTTGGTGCGATTTATCGGTTTTCTTTGTATACCCCTGCTGTATGGCCTAAGGTTGCCTTTAGTGGCAGGGGACAACTACTGTATGGCCTAAGGTTGCCTTTAGTGGCAGGGGACAAAGGACATATGATTGATTTGACTTCATTTGTCTTTCTTTACGAATATTTTCTTTTACTACATGATATACTTTTTCTCAAAATGTTTGATCATACTTTTTTTAATTTCTAGTACTAATATATCTTCTTTTGCATGATATATTTTCGTTTTGTATCTTTGATCTTACTTTAAAAAAATTCATTATAGTTTTAAAATTTGTTTAACTGTTCAAATTATAAATTTAATAGTATTAGTTTTTTGTTAAATTATCTTTTAGACATTACGGTAGTACTTATTTTTTTACTATTGCTATTAATATTTTACAGTTCAAGATCGATTATTCATTGTCATATAAAGCGGGACATATGAATTACATTATTTTGTATTATCACATCCATACAATATTTTTTGTAAAAAATATAATTTTCTGTAAAAGTTAGGGGCTCATATAAGGATCATGCTTTACGTTGGTGCATTATTACAAAGTTTAAGAAACATAAATATCTGATTATTAGTATTATGGAGTAGGGGTGTACATGGACCGGGTTGGTTCGGTTTTTATCAAAACCAAACCAAACCAACTATATCGGTTCGGATTGGTTCGGTTTTGTCGGGTTTTCGAGTTTTTTTGTTACTTATATATTATTTCAATCTTACTTCGTTAAATATTTGATACGTATACATCTATTTAGTAAAAATATAAAAAGTTGACAAACATATTATCAAATAAAATATTCTTATGCGAGAATTCCATTAGTTAACACATAATAATTACTTTTTTAGTTGTCTGACAATAATTTTTCGTTGATATATACTGTCAAGTTATCCGAATTTAGTAATTAAACATAAAAATCAATATGATATCTAAATATTAATAACCACTACACATTCGAAAAGATATAAGAATTTAATACATCTTAACATATGATATGAATATGTAAGAACAAAGAGATAGACAAATTTTTAGTAATACTTGATAAGAAACTGATCATACAACCAATTATTTAAGGTCAATAAATATGGAACACTTCATATTCTATTAAAATCTATATCCCGCAAGAGAATCCCAAAAATTTTTATTCAATACCAAACCAAATCAAACCAAACCGAGTCGGGTTTTTTAATCGGTTTGGTTTGACTTTTCGGTTTGGTGCGGTTTTTCGGTTCGGTTTGTACACCCCTATGGAGCATTACAAATAGTCAACACTAATGTTATTTTGGGAAAGTGAAAACAACTAAGAGAGTAACTATATGGGGAGGTGTTTGGATTGATTTTTAAGTTGGTCAAATCAGATTTTAAGTTCTTTTTTAGTTTTTTTTTTTGTGTTTGACAAAGTTAAAAAGTGCTTAAAATAAGTTAAAAACTGCTTAAAACAAATCAAAAGCAATAAGTTGGGCAACCTCAACTTATTAATTTTTGACTTAAAAGTTATTTATGTTGAAAAACCATTTTTGTTTTAAGCCAATCCAAACGGACTTCTAATCTAATTTGAATTTGGTTTGCTATAGGAGTATAGGTTATCAGTTACCTAGAGCAAACCATTTCCAAACTAAAGCCATTTTTGGATCAAATTTGATACAAAAAGAGAGGGGTTATTCTCCTGTCTGATTGGGATCTAAATGTTGAACTACACAAAGAATTTTTACATTAAATTTAATTTATCTCTTAATCATCATGTTTTAATATACTTAGTTAGAAATAATGAGATATAATTCATAGGGAGTGTAAGCCTAATATTTTTTATAATATATAAGTGTTTAATTTTAAAAGACAATGGATGATATTTGAAATTGAGTCACATATAGGGATGATATAATTGCACATAGTTTATAAGTCGCATTCAAGAAATGCATTTCCTAAGCCGCATACAGCTGCGATTATTTGAACTAGAAATAGAGTTGCTAATTCGGGTTTCTTTGACGGCGAAAGACGCGATCTTGCTTCTTTCCTTCTCTTTCTCCGACGAACCAATCGCCGTCCATTCCTTTCTCCGTCGAAATCCAGTTGGTAAGCTCATCCTTTGCACTTGTACTCTCATTTCGGTATTGGTAAAAACAAATTGTGAACCTCTCTCTTTTCACTTCTTTTTGTTAATTCTCCTGCATAAACAAAGCATCAAATCCAATTTGTATTATTAGCTGGTGAATCTTACAGTTAACATGCAAATTAGTTGAATGTTAATCGATTTTTGAAAAGATGGAATATTCATAATTATATTTATCATTCAAGTTGAAACAATGCAAATTTTGGTAAAGCTGGAAGCTTTGGACTGTCCCAGGTCAGAAAATTAAAATATTATTAGCATGGCACTAGGAATTGATTAGGGGGGCAGCCTGCAACGGCGGAGCAAGGATTTTATAGCATGTTTGGCTAAGCTTTCAAAATATGCTTATGCTGAAAGTACTTTCGAAGAGTAGCAGTTTTGTATTTGGCTTATCAATTTGAAAAGCACAATATTAGACTAGCAAAGTATAAAGAAATAAATGCACAAAGAGCCCTTGGGTTGTCTCAAGGGGATTCAATGTATTTTATATACATAAAAAAAAATTAACTTTCTATGATGAACCCAACCCCATTCCACCCCTTTGTTCCGTCCCTAGCAGCCCGGTGCATTATGCTCCGGCTATACGTAGGGTCTGTAAAGGGACAAACCACATTGGGTAGCCTTGCTTTGCGTTCTGCAAGAGTCTGCTGGTTGAATATTTGACCTTTTGGTCACACGGAGGCAACTTTTACCCTTGCGCCAAGGCTCTTCTTCTGGGAATTGATTAGCCAACTACGATACGTGATTTTAACTAAGACAAACATTTGTTGCATAAGTTATCTTGTTCCAACCTTCATCAACAAGGCTTTTGTAACTTACAGAGGAGGAAAACAATCATTAAATCCTTAGTGTGGAAAAGGGTTTCTATCTTTTTTCGAATTGTTTCTACTATCTCGACCTGTTGGCTTGAAAACATGCTACTTTTATTCTCCTTTTGTTTCCTGGAAAGATCAGACTCAACATATTCTAGAGAGCTGAGTTGTGATTTTGACTTGCTACTTGATATTGTCGTTAACTGTGTCTATACATAAGCTATAGATTTAAACTGTGTCTTAATTCTTGTTATACCGCTGGCATTTCCCGTGTTTTAGGATCAGCCTGATGCCTAGAACCTTGCAATATCTGAAGGGGTTAATCATCTAATGCTTTCGACATCAAGCACTTGCAACTGTATAATAGGTTTTCCAGAAATGGCATCTGACTACAAAGGTTGTATTCACTTTCCATCCGGTTCTTCTTTCCTATTTCATTTGTTATGGATGGTGTGATGAATAGTTTTCCTCTTGCTGTAATGTCTTATCTCACAGGAAAAGCTATTGTGCTTATGGGTGTTAGCGGAGCTGGAAAATCGTAAGGTTTTAAGTACCTTGTTAAGTTAGTTTCTTGCTTTTTCCTGTTGTTGCATATCCCTCAGTTAACCAAAAAAACTGTGGAGGTCATTGGGGAGATCGACGGGGATGTCACGCACCGTATTGGGGTGGGGTGGATGAAATGAAGGTTAGCGTCTGGAGTCCTGTGTGACAAGAATGTGCTACTGAAACTCAAAGGTAAGTTCTATAGAGCGGTGGTTAGATCGGCCATGTTGTATGGAGCTGAGCGTTGGCCAGTCAAGAATTCACATATCTAGAAGATGAAAGCAGTAGAAATGAGTATGTTGAGATGGATGTTTGGGCACACTAGACTGGATAAGATTCGGAATGAAGATATCTGGGAAAGGGTGGGCGTGGCTCCTGTGGACGACAAGATGCGGGAAGCGCGGCTTAGATGGTTCGGACATATCAGAGGAGAAGCCTACATGCACCGGTTAGGAGGTGTGAACGGTTGACTTTGATAGGTACGAGAAGAGTCAGAGGGCAGCCTGAGAAGTATTGGGGCGAGGTGATTAGGCAGGACATGACACGACTTCAGATTTCCGAGGACATGGCTCTTGATAGGAACATGTGGAGGTCGAGCATTAGGGTGGTAGGCTAGGGTGGAGTCGAGAGTTCTTTTCTCTTTGTATTGGTAAGTCTGATAGAGTTTCGTGTAGGTTTGTTAGCGGTTTATATTGTATTCACATTGTTGTTTTGCTTAGTTTTGTGTTATTGTCTTTTCACTTATGCGTTGTTGTTATTTTCTTTCTCGCATCTCTAGTTGTTACATACCTTTTCTCTTATTTCTTTTATGATATTATTGTCTCTCCTCTTAAGCCCAGAGTCGCCGGGAAACAACCTCTCTACCCTTTTGGGGTAGGGATAAGGTATGCGTACACTCTACTCTCTCCAGACCCACTAGTGGGATTTTACTGGGTATGTTGTTGTTGTTGTTGCTGTGGAGGTCATTGATTTTAAACTGTGTGGGGATTCAAGCTAGACCTGAACAAAGAACTTCAGAGCAGAATTCCTCTTAATTAAAAGGAAATATGGCTTGGGTCAGTTACTTACAGTATAACATGATACTCAATGGTTTACCCTTCCTAGAGAATCTTTTCTCAAAGAACTTGAAGCTTGTTTAAATATGTTATTCCAATTTGATAGACAGTGGAATGATTTAACTTTCAAGTTCCAATTATTCGTGTTTTCAGTTTTGCTTTTAACTAATTCTTATGCATGCTGGTCAGGACAATTGGTCAGATGCTTGGAAGAGCTGTTAATGGCCGCTTTCTTGATGCCGATGATTATCACTCTGAGTCTAACAAAGGTAAGGATTATGATCATGTGTTCATAAATCTAATCATAAGCTGATCAATATAAGAACATATTCCCAAGGGTGCATTGAATGATGATTTACATGACCAAACAGAGAAGATGCGGAATGGGATCCCTCTTGCCGATGAAGATCGCGTTCCATGGCTTGAAACACTACGAGATGTGCTGAGAAGAGGCTTAGCTGATAACGAAGCGCCAATTCTGGCTTGCTCAGCTCTGCAAAAGCGGTACAGGGAAATCCTTAGATCTGCGGACCCAAATTACGAACCAGGTTCTTATGCAAGTGTTGTTAAATTCGTGTTGCTGGATGTTGGGGCTGAAGTGCTTGCCGCTCGGCTGGAAAAGAGAGCAGCTGAGGGTAGGCATTTCATGCCTGCAAAGCTCTTGCAGACCCAACTGGATTTGCTTCAGATTGATGAAGCAGAAGGGGTGTTTAAGATTGATGCTACATTGGATCCTGACAACATAGTGAAAATTGTACAAACATTTGTCATCTGATAGACTCAATTAAAGATGAATTATTTTTTTTTTAAAATTGTGGTAAACAGAATCCTTATAGCAGTAATATGTATTTTGTTTATGCATTTGTGATAGCTACCAAGTAATACTTCTGAACGAAGATAAGCAAATTGGAGGAAATGAAGTAACAATCTTCCCCTTCTAATAGAGTTGTGACTATAGCCAAAGCAAAGAGGCGACAACGTTTGAGTTCTGTTATTATTTATTCCACGGATAAGGAAAAAGCTAAGAAGGCTTTACGACTTTTCTCTTTTGCTTGATTTCTTTTTTCTTTTTGCTTCATGTATCGCCCTACAGTTGAAGAGCTTATGAATCTCTAGTTTTGCTAAAGCCGAATAAGTGAAGTGCTTTTTTGTTTTCAGCTTGCAATATGAAAGGTCTTAATAGAGTGTCCATGAATATAAATTCATAGTACATTTATGGGTTGTTTGGTTGGAATATTATTTATACCGGTGTAAGTTATGCCGGTATAAGTTATATTGGGATAAGTTATGCCCAGATTAGTTATTCTGGGATTGTTGTTTATTCATTGTTTGGTATGTTGTGTTAAGAATGACAATTGCATAATTTCTAAGAAGAAAGTATAAGTTATACCGGTGCTAATTACCCCACCTTTTATAAGGTATAAGTTATCCCGGTGTTAAAATTAACACCGGAATAATTTATACCTAGTTTACTAACCAAACAAAGTATTAAGGTAGTATTAAATTTTTATACCACCCTTATACCTCCTTATACCTCATACCAAACGACCCCTTACTAGTTTATTTCCCAATTGTACTCATTTGAAATAATTTATGCTAATGGAGTAAATTCTTTTCAGCTGGTCACCAGTCTGTTATCTATATCTCCCTTTTATTCCACAGGACCACATGGCAGAATTAGTAGATCAATCTACTTTATACAGAATCTGTAAATAAAGAACATGTATCGATAGGAACCAGCTCGCCTCTTCAAGAAACTTTCTGGTGAGATGCCGCCTGCTCACGGGGATAATGGGGGAGGAGTTAACTTAGCTAGGATGATTTTATTATTTTGCTAAAATAATCCACAAAGATAGTTGTTCTTTTCTGCAAGGGAATGAAGCTACCAGTAGAAGGAATTGAAGCTAGCCATTCAATTCATGTTGTTCCATTGCCTATGGCCAGGAACCCAATTTGGACATGTTTGACTGAAGTGGCTGGACACGACCCTCGAATTCAATAGCTCAATAAGGGGTGCAAATTTCACGCAACGAGGCGTCTTGTATTGGTCTATGGAAGCGCCTAAGCTAACGCAGTAGTCCATGAGCTTGTCGAAAGTCCCAATTTCCACTATCCTGATTTCCAGAGGCCCAATGGATTTGTCAGATGCACGCCCCTGGCGGTAGACGCTGTCTAAAGATTCTTCAATAGTGAGGCAACAATCTTCAAAGACCGAAGGAGGAATTGGTGTAGGGACATTCATACTGAGCTCCCAGAATAGGATGTAGTGGCCGGGAATGGTTGCAGTATCAGCGTAGCTGGTGTACTCGGTTACATGTGCATCAAATGGCATCAGATTGCACACTGCATTTTCCACTGCATTTTGTAGATAAACTTCATCAGTCTTGTCGGAATCAATGCTCAATATTAATTTTTCCCGACAAACGAAGGTGAACTGAGGTGTACTGTTCTTGTATCCAGCAACCCGAAGCACATCACCCACCCTGTATCTGTAGAGTCCTGAAATGGCACAAATCCAAGCAAAGCTAAGCATTAGCAGACATGTCGGACAACAACAAATGGAAAAAAATAAATGAGTCAAGAGCATCTTATTTGGCACTTGAAAATACCTGAATATGTGGTAACAACAAGCTCGTACTCCTGGCCAATCTTGACATCAACCAGATCGACCAATTGTTGCTGTTCTTTCTCATTAGGCGACTCGGACATGGAGGTAGAATTGGGGACTTCATTGCTTCTGTGAATTGGTGAGAACTCAAAATAGCCCATGGTGGGAATGAGGGTGTAAGAGACTTCACTGGGCTTACAAAAGGGGTTCAAGTTGATTCCAAAGGGGCATTCGGAGGAAGCATACATGGTAGAGACAAGAGGGAGGCCGTTGCTGTAATAATCAAGGGTTGGTATATACTGTGACATGCTTCCGGTTACAATAACATCCACATACTTGGTATTAGGCCACAAGCTAGTGATGATCCCTTTCCATGAATCTTTACTGCATTCAGCCTCGATGAAATCAGCCAACTCTGGATCAGGTTTGAGGATTTTCATCACTGCCTCTCTCACTGACAGATCTGTAATTTGGGGGTTAATGGTTCCCATTCGGATATCGTTGCAAAGTAGAGACCAGTGCTTTTCTAGGAACCGGATGGCACGGATGAAGCCAGATGCAAAGTACGAGCCGAGCCGGAGGACTTCTTTGTTTTGGCAGAGGCCACAAAGCATTTGGGAATACATGCTTTGGTAAGTGTCTGGACAGAGAATGGTTTCAGCTGGACTAGTGTAGTTTGCGTAGGGGCTAAGACGCCTGTTGCTGAAATAAGGACTTTTGTAAATACTTGTTAAAACAGGGCGAGCTGGTAATCCTCCTGGAGTCTTGGCTTCAGACTTTATGGCCAAGAAATACATTCCTTTGCCCTTTTCCAAATCTTGAACAAATTGACTTATCACAGACATCATCAAGCCGTGAAGCTGTAATCTCCTCCCGAGCTCTTCCTGAATTGTTGGCATCAGTTTTCTCTCCCCTCCAGATGTCCCAGAACTGCACAGCAAAATTGCCTTTTAGCAAAAATGAAAGACAAAGGATTGGCATGTAAGAAGGAGAAAAGCTTAATGAGATACAGAGTGTGAATTGTGTACTTTATAGCAGTACACTATTTGAGATGGGGAAGAAAAAAAGTACAAACCTTGTCAAGAATTCAGAGATGGGTTGGGAGCTGAAGATTGGAGATTTATCACCATTGGCTATTTTGTTGATATCGGGCTGAATATCTTCGTAGGTAATGACAGGTATGACTTTCTTAAATGTCTTTCTATCAGTGTGACCATTGAGATTATGACGCTGCAAGTATTCAACATTGGCATTCCTCGAGAGGATTTCAGCAAGAACTCTCTTTTGGACCTCGTCAACGTTGGTTGTGACCTCTTCAATGAACCGAAGAGCCTTCTTGTTGTCCTCTGTGATACTACAATCAGTGGCTTTCTTTAGACTGTTTGGTGCCTCAGACATGGTTCTTTCCATAGTAATAAAGATCTGCAACTGTTTCACCTTAGGTTGTGTGTATGAGAGAGTCCACACAGAGACTGTGGGAAGGATGAGTCAAGATTTGTTATAAGGTGAATGAATTGTGTATTAGGTGTGTTTGGGGGTAGACTAAGGTAGAATTTTCTTTATAAAGAGGGCGTTTTGGGCGAGATAAAGCTGAGACGGATGGAATCTATTGACTATGGGTTCAACTGAACTCAGTATTTACTTGTAAATATATCACAACTAAGGTAGAGTTTTCTTTATAAAGAGGACATTTTGGGCGAGTTAAAGCTGAGACGGATGGAGTGTATTGACTATGGGTTCAACTGAACCTAGTATTTACTTGTAAATATATCACGTACGTCCTTTCGTCATTTTGTCTTCGATAGTTCAAAACATGTGCCAATGACCTTCAAAACACTCAACTTTAGTGGCACATATAAATTTGCTTTTTGATAATTGTGACTTATGTGCACTGATTTAGGTGCAAGTGGTGGTATTATTGTGTATAAGGTAAGTAATGCTTGTTGACATTGTGCTGTTACTTCTGATCCAGATCTAGTTTGGATTTTTGGGCTACAATACTTTATCAATTAAAGAGCTGGATTTTGAAATGTGAAAAAAATTAAATAAAAGCATTAATTTATTTCCGACGATAATTATTATGTTAAACTGTGATTTTTCTATGAAGTTTCTCTCTGTTTCCTCTTTGTTTCCACTTTGTCAAATATTGTGGTATTAGTGCTTCATGAAAATTAAATAGAATCATTTCAAGTTAAAATTCAAAAATAGTGGACTCTGTTGGGTTTTGTCCTAATATGCAGTGTCTTATACAGCATAGAGAACACAATTTAGAATGTTAATTGAGAATCACGATCACTATAACTTCACAAGGTTGGACTTATTATGTGAAATATCTATGGCCTGACATAGTTAAATGATCATATTGTTTTGGCCAGTTTAAAGATTTGTCCGAAAGGCAGACATTTATTTCAGGAAAATAGAAGAGAAAGGGGATAAAAAAAGTTCTAAACTAAAGCATTAATATAGATGGGTATACGAGGTTTCACTCTTTTCCAATGCTATAATAATTCACAGAGAAAGTTGTTCTTTTCTGCACAGGGAATCAAGCTACCAGTAGAAGAAATCGAAGCTGGTCATTCAATTCATGTTGTTCCATTGCTTGTGGCCAGGAATCCAATTTGGACATGTTTGACTGAAGTGGTTGGACACTACCCTCGAATTCAATAGCTCAATAAGAGGTGTCAATTTCACACACCGAGGTGTCGAAAGTTCCTGTTTCCACTATCCTGATTTCCAGAGGTCCGATGGATTTGTCAGTTGCACGGCCCTCACGGTAGGTGTTGTCTAGAGATTCTTCAATGGTGAAGCAACTGTCTTCAAAGACTGAAGGAGGAATTGGTGTAGAGCTATTCACTCTCAGCTCCCAAAATAAGACGTAATGGCCGGGAATGGTGGAAGTATCAGCATAGCTTGTGTACTCGGTTACGTGTGCATCAAATGGTATTAGATTGCTCTCTGCATTGTTCACTGCTTTTTGTAGCTCAACTTCATCAGTCTTGTCAGAATCAATGCTCAAGATTGCATTTTCCTGGCATACAAAGTTGAATTGAGGCGCGTTGTTCTTGTATCCAGCAACCCGAAGCACATCACCAACTCTGTATCTATAGAGTCCTGAAATGACACAAATCCAATCAAAGCTGAGCATTAGCAGAAATGTTGAACATATAAATGGAAAAAAGAATGTGTCAAGAGCATTTTGTTGGAGCCCGGTGCACAAAGCATCCTGCGGTCATGCAGGGTCCAGGGAAGAGCCACACTCCAAGGGGTGTGATGTAGTACCAGAGTATGTGGTAATGACAAGCTCGTATTCTTGGCCAATCTTGACATCTACCAAATCAGCCAATTGTTGGTGCTCTTTCTCGTTAAGCGACTGAGGCATGGAGATAGAATTGGTGACTCCGTTGCTTCTACAAATTGGTAAGAACTCAAAATAAGCCATGGTGGGAATAAGGGTGTAAGAGATTTCACTGGGTTTACAAAGGGGGTTCAAGTTGATTCCAAAGGAGCATTCCGAGGAAGCATACGTGGTACTGACAAGAGGGAGGCTATTACTGTAATAATCAAGGGTGGTTGTATATTGTGACATGGTACCAGTTACAATAACGTCTAGATACTTGGTATTAGGTCACAACCTAGTGATGATGCCTTGCCATGAACTTTTGTTGCACTCAGCCTCGATGAAATCAGCTAACTCTGGGTCAGGTTTGAGGATTTTCATGACTGCATCCCTCACTGAAGGATCAGTGATTTGCGGGTTAATGGTTCCAATTCGAATATCGTTACAAAATAGTGACCAGTGCTTCTCCAAGAATTGGATTACACGAATTAAGGCGGATGCAAACACAGCACCAATTCGGAGGACTTGTTTGTTTTGACAGAGGCCACAAAGTATTTGGGAGTACAAGCTTTGGTAAGAGTCTAGGCAGATAATTGTTTCATATGGACTAGTGTCTTTTGCGTAGGGGTCAAGATGCCTGTTCTTGAACTGAGGACTCTTGTAAATACTTGTTAAAATAGGGTGAGCTAGTAATCCTCCCAGGGTCTTGGCTGCAGACTTTACGAATAATAATTACATTCCTTTGCCCTTTTCCAAATCTGGAACAAATTGGCTCACTACAGGAATCAGAAGGCAGGAAAGCGTTGATCTCCTCCTAAGATCTTCCTCTGTTGTTGGAATCAATTTTTTGTCCCCTCCGGAGGTTCCAGAACTGCAAATTAAAAGTTTCCCTTTTAGTGAAATAGTAAAGAATAAGGATTCACATACGAACAACAAAATCCAGAATGAGATACATAGAATGGGAATTTAAGATAGGGATGCACATTTTCAATCCGAAGATAGAAAAGGACGGACCTTGCAAAGAATTCAGGGATGGGTTGGGAGCAGAGGATTGGCGATTTATCACCATCCGCTATACTGTTGATATCAGGCTGAATATCTTCATAGGTGATGGATGACAGGTATGACTTTCTTGAACGTCTCTCTATCAGTGTGACCGTTGAGATTATGACGCTGCAAGTACTCAACATTGGCATTCCTCGATAGGATTTCAGCAAGAACTCTCTTTTGGACCTCGTCAACGTTGGTTGTGACCTCTTCAATGAACTGAAGAGCCTTCTTGTTGTTCTCTGCAATATTACAATCAGTGGATTTCTTGTTGTCTTCTCTACCAGGTATGCTTTTCTCCATAGTAATAAAGACCTGTAATTCTATCACCTTAGATTGTGTGTATGAAGGCTGAATCAAGATTTGCTACAAGGTGAAGAAAATGTATATTTGGTTTGGGAATAGTTGAAGGTACAAGTGGCTTTATATAGATAAAGCTTTGGGTTTTATTTGTAAATATATACTCAATTTTTTTTTTTATGTATACCGGTTATAGCTTTGAGTGCTGTTGTTACAACTTGCTGCTGTTGCTTCTGCTTCATCTTTCCTTTGAGCGGATGGTCTATCAGAAACATCCTCTCTACCCTTACAAGGTAGGGATAAGGTTTGCATATACTCTAACCTCCCCAGACTCCACTTATGAGATTACACTGGGTTTTTTGTCGTTGTTGTGGTGCTCCGGCCATCTTGTTTGCACATCGACCAATTCCACATGTACCTACTATGTCCTGCCAATACAGGTATCGGGTAACTCTATGCACCAATAGAAGTGGCAAACGGGCGGGTCGGGTCGGATATGGTCCGGGTCAAAACGGGTAATGAAAAAATACATCAATTATCCGACATGACCATATTTAATACGGATAAAAAACGGGTTAACCAGCGGATAATATGGGTTACCCATATTATCCATGACTTCTTGTATATGATTACTTTTGGGAGAATTATTAGTCTCCCTGACTAGAGGAACTCCCAATTTGAGACTTTACAAATAAGAAATCATCCAACTGTATTTTTGCATCCGCTAGGAATTGAACCTGAAATCTCACGATTCTGTGTGCCCTTTTGTCAGTTTTGGCTTAGATAGTTCAAAACATGTTTAACATTTAGACATACAACTTTAATGCCAAATATAAATATTGCTTTTGATATGTGATTTATGTGCAAGTCGTTCTCCTTGACATTGTGCTGTTACTTCTGATCCAGATCTAGATCTAGATGTTTGAGCTAAATTCTTTAATTAATCAAGTAGTTCTCCTTGACGTTAATTTATTTCTGTCTAATAGTAGTATTGTTAAGATGTCATATCTCTATGTAGAGACAAAAGCTTTAATTTCTGAGTATAAATAATGATGTAACTAAATATCCTTATTTATAGTCCTACATGAACTTTCATTTATTGTTGAAGTTTGATTTTGCGCTATGTAATCCCCTCCGAACTTATAAACAGCAATTGTCAAATACAACTTATAAATCCTAATTAAATGCGAGTTATAAATTCAATGCGACTTATAAAGCGCAATGATTAATGTGATGTACAATCGTACTCCCTCCGGTCCAAAATAAGTGATTTTTTAGCCTTTTTTTTGTGGTCCAAAATAAGTGATTTTTCACATTTCAAGAATGAATTAATTATTTTTTTCCTACATTGTCCTTGGAGTAAATAGTGTTGGAATATGTGTTAGGAGTGTTTATATGAGATAGTAAAGGTTAATATGGTCAATTTCATTGCTAATTAATGCTAAAAGTAGGATTTCTTAATCTGTGTGAAAACACCCAAAAAAATTACTTATTTTGGACCGGAGGGAGTAATATCTAAACACGACTTATAAATCGCAATAGCTAAATGCTACTGACAGCGAATGGGACTTATAAATCGCAACCACAGAGTACGGCTTACTACCTGGGAATGCGACTTACAAACAATTGCAATTGCGGCTTTATAACTTTGGGTATGGAAAAATTCTTGGTATGGAGCGTTTTCCCTCGAATGGCTACGTGACGTGAATTCGGATATAATCGGACTGGGTATGGGTGAGAAACCAAAAAAAATAAATCTCTTATAACTAGGGGTGTTAATAAAAATCCGAAAAATTGAATCAAACTGAAAACTAAACCAAACCGATTAAAAAAATCGATACTTTTTGGTTTGGTTTGGTTTTGGTTTTGAATTTTAAAAACCGATTAAATTTGGTTTGGTTTTGGTCTTAATCAGAAAAAAAATCGAAAAAAATCCGAACCAAACCGATTATAGGAGAAGCTATTTCAAATTTATTATCACACCTATATATATATATATATATATATATATATTTATACGAAGTTTCAAAAAAATTTATGGTAAATGTTAATAGTTTACACTTTTAAATAATTCTTTACCTTCACATTCTAGTTTGACTGGTAATTTTTTTTTGTTAAGTGTAAGAATCCATTTCGTGTTAAAAATAATATATTTTTAATTGAGTCCTTAAGTTATTCATCACTATTTGATTCAAATTCAATTATCATCAATATATTTTGGTAAATAGTAGATTTTTCAAAGGGAAATTGATTTAATAGTGTTACATTGAAAATATGGTTGCCGGCGGATAATGTGTTTGGTAATGTATGTCTTATATTTAAGAAAAAATGACAAATAACCAAAAAAATCGAAAAAATTAGCAAAATTCGACATAAATCAAATCGTAAAAAAACAAAAATTAATTGGTTTGTTTTGGTTCTAATATTTTAAAAAATGAGTTACTTTAGGGGATATATCATCGAACACTTTTCTAATCCTCTCTCTTCGCCATCGGTGAAGCAATCACATAGTAGTATTTTTTATCGTTTCACTTCGATTCCAGTTATCTCCCAGGGAAAAGCTAGACCAAACGAGTTCCCGAACTTCTTCGGCAGTAAGAAACGTAAAAGGCGGCGGAAGAAAAAGCGCCGGCGCCGGCGAATTCACATCTAAGTAGTCTTTTGAAGAAACTGTTCATCAGCTCCTAACTGAAATCGTGGAAGATGAAGATCACTGTATTGGAGTTTCTCTCTAATTCCTCTTTGTTTCCACTTTGTCAAAGATTGTGGTTTATTAGTTCTTCATGAAAATTAAATAGAATCATTTCAAGTTAAAATTCAAAAATAGTGGAAAATAGGTTGGGCTTTGTCCTGAATATGCAGTGTCTTATATTGCATACAGAACACAATTTAGAATGTTAATTGAGAAACACGATCACTATAACTTCACAAGGTTGGACATATTATGTGAAATATTTATGGCCTGACATAGTTAAATGATCATATTGTTTTGGCCAGTTTAAAGATTTGTCCGAAAGGCAGACATTTATTTCAGGAAAATAGAAGAGAAAAGAGATAAAAAAAGTTCTAAACTAAAGCATTAATATAGATAGGTATACCAGGTTTCACTCTTTTCCAATGCTATGAAAATTCGCAAAGATAGTTGTTCTTTTCTGCATAGGGAATGAAGCTACCAGTAGAAGAAATCGAAGCTGGCCATTCAATTCATGTTGTTCCATTGCTTGTGGCCAGGAATCCAATTTGGACATGTTTGACTGAAGTGGCTGGACACGACCCTCGGATTCAATAGCTCAATAAGGGGTGTCAATTTCACACACCGCGGTGTCTTGTATTGGTTTATGGAAGCACCTAAACTAATGCAATAGTCCATGAGTTTGTCGAAAGTTCCTGTTTCCACTATCCTGATTTCCAGAGGTCCGATGGATTTGTCAGATGCACGGCCCTGGCGGTAGACGCTGTTTAGAGATTCTTCAATGCTGAGGCAACAGTTTTCGAACACTGAAGGAGGGATTGGGGTAGAGCCATTCACTCTCAGCTCCCAAAATAGGACGTAGTGGCCGGGAATGGTGGTAGTATCAGCATAGCTTGTGTACTCGGTTACATGTGCATCGAATGGCATCAGATTGCTCACTGCATTTTTCACTGCATTTTGTAGCTCAACTTCATAAGTCTTGTCAGAATCAATGCTCAAGATTACATTTTCCCGGCATACAAAGTTGAATTGAGGTGCATTATTCTTGTATCCAGCAACCCGAAGCACATCACCCACCCTGTATCTATAGAGTCCTGAAATGGTACAAGTTTCAAGATATGCTAAGCATTAGAAGAATGGTTGGACAGATAATGGAACAAAGAGTATGCGTCGAGCATTTTATTTGGTGTTTGAAAGTACCAGAATATGTGGTAACAACAAGCTCGTACTCCTGCCCAATCTTGACATCAACCAGATCGACTAATTGTTGTTGTTCTTTCTCATTTTGCGACTCGGATATGGGGATAGAGTCCTTGACTTCGTTATTGATTCTGTGAATTGATAAGAACTCAAAATAGCCCATGGTGGGAATTAGCGTGTAAAAGACTTCACTGGGTTTACAAAGCGGGTTCAAGTTGATTCCAAAGGAACATTCCGAAGAAGCATACGTGGTACTGACAAGAGGGAGGCTACTGCTATAATACTCAAGGGTTGATATATATTGTGACATGGTTCCAGTGACCACAACGTCCACATACTTGGTATTAGGCCACAGCCTAGTGACAATCCCTTGCCATGAACTTTTGCTGCATTCAGCCTCAATAAAATCAGCCAACTCTGGGTCAGGTTTTAGGATTTTCATCACTGCTTCTCTCACTGAGGGATCAGTAATTTGTGCGTTAATGGTTCCAGTTCGGATATCATTACAAAGTAGAGACCAGTGCTTCTCCAAGAATCGTATGGCACGGATGAAGGCGGATGCAAACACGGCGCCTACACGTAGGACTTCTTTGTTTTGGCTGAGGCCACAAAGCATTTGGGCGTACATGCTCTGATAAGAGTCTAGGCAGAGAATAGTCTCAATTGGACTGGTGTGGTTTGAGTTGTGGAAATGAGGCCTCTTGAAAATACTAGTTAAAACAGGGCGAGCTAATAATCCTCCTGGGGTCTTGGCTTCAGATTTTACGAACATGAAATACATTCCTTTGCCCTTTTCCAAATCTGGAACAGATTGGCTCACCACAGATATCATAAGGCTGTAAAGCTGTGATCTCCTCCCAAAATCTTCCTCTATTATCGGCATCAACTTTCTCTCCCCTCCAGACGTCCCAGAACTGGACATAATAATTGCCCTTTAGCAAAATTTAAAGACAAAAGAGTTCACATAGGGATGCACATTTTCTGTCAGAATAAAAGAAAAGGACTTATAAGTTATAACAATAACATCAATAACATCACATTATATTCCCACATGTGGGGTTTAGGGGAGTAGTGTATACGCAGACCTCAGTAGAGAAGCTGTTTCCAGAGACCCCGGGCTCAAGCAAGCACACAGTAAAGCAAAAGAAAAGGACTAACCTTGTCAAGAATTCAGAAATGGGTCGGGAGCAGAGGATTGGAGATTTATCACCATCCGCTATACGGTTGATATCAGGCTGAATATCTTCATAGGTGATGACAGGTATGACTTTCTTGAACGTCTCTCTATCAGTGTGACCGTTGAGATTATGACGCTGCAAGTACTCGACATTGGCATTCCTCGATAGGATTTCAGCAAGAACTCTCTTTTGGACCTCGTCAACGTTGGTAGTGACCTCTTCAATGAACTGAAGAGCCTTCTTGTTTTTCTCTGCAATACTACAATCAGTGGATTTCTTGTTGTCCTCTCTACAAGGTATGGTTTCCTCCATGGTAATAAAGACCTGTAACTGTTTCACCTTAGGTTGTGTGTATATGGAAGTCCACACAGAGACTGTGGGAAGGCTGAATCAAGATTTGCGACAGGGTGAAGATTATGTATGTTGGATGTGGGGAAAATTGATAAGGTACAAGTGGCTTTATATGGATAAAGCTTTGGGTTTTATTTGTAAAAATATATTTTGTATTTCTTTGTGTTGTCCGGTCATCTTCCGTGCACCTCGGCTAGTTTCACAATTTACTTACTATTTTTTACCAATATGGTATCGGCTAACTCTGTGCACCAGGACATATAATATATAGATGAAAAGAAATTATCGTATAGTGTTTTTGCATCGGGTGGAAATTGAATCTGAGATCGCATGATTTTGTGTGCCCTTTTGTCCATCGTGGCTTAGATAGTTCAAAACATGTTTGTCTGACATTCAGACATATGCCACATATAAATATTGTTTTTAATAGTTGTGACTTATGACTAAGTAGATCTGGTGATGTTATTGCGATTGAAGTAAGTAGATCTGTCCATCTCTATGTAGAGACAAAAACTTTAAATTCTGAGTATAAATAATGGTATGCTCCAGTTTCTTCTAATAATAAAAAATTAGAAACAATGTTATTGCTTACAGCAAGTTTCTGGTCTTTTATAACTAATTGAGCACATAGCTGTTGCAAGTTTTCAATTATATGTCTAAAAGAAAAGACATTTCTTTCTGGAAAAAACAGGACCAAAAAAAAAAAAAAAACATATCGTGTTCACGTAATGTTCAGAGAAGGAGT
>MU753646.1:9814-49348 GCA_026770625.1 Nicotiana glauca
AACCCCTGCTAGAAGGTTCTAGTGGCATCCACATTGTTCTAATTACCCTTAAATGTCCTTATTACCCTCACTTGCTATTAGTTTCTACCTATTTACCCTTTCAGTATACCCAATATACCCCTTATTGTTCAATCATTTACCCACGAACCAAGGCAGTATTGCCTTTCATGCCCTTAACCCTCTAGTTTAATTATAAAATACCATTTATCCTTTCCCCTTTAACCCCTGTGTTTTTTCTTTTATTCACCCCATTAACCCTTTTATTTAATCAGAACCTTAAAAGGTCAAAGTCAAAATTGCATTACAAAAATAGCCAATACTAGACAGTCTTACAAATATAGTCCAATTAAGATTAAGTACCCNGAAAATATAGTCCAATTAATACTAAGTACCCGATTAACCCTTTTATTTAATCAAAAGTTCAGAAAGGTCAAAGTCAAAATTGCATTGCAAAGATAGCCAACATTAGACAGTCTTAGAGATATAGCCACGTTAAAGATTAAATACTCAATTAACAAGATTCAGGGAAACAAATTGATAATCGGTTCAATCAAATGAACAGAACACTCAATCATTTATTTCGACCTATCAAGTAAGAACCCTAAGTGTGGGTACAAAGCATGCGATTTAACTAAAGACTTTATCAGAAAAGAAAACTATAAACATGCGATTCCAAGGTAAAAGAAGATCAGAAAGTTACACAGTTACAGTCATGATTTTCATAACTAAGCACAAACAAAAGATGACTAAGCATGTAATAGACTCATATTATACTCAGGAAGTCAAGAAACAGATAAAAAATAAAAAAGATAAGGAAGGAGACATGCAAGTAGAGAAATTAAGGTTAGGGTACTTAGCTTTTTTTTTCATTCTTGTTTCTATCTTTTCTTTCTTTCTTTCTTTTATTTTCTTTTCTTTTCTTGATTTCCCAACATCTGAATGTCCAGTAGCGATTTTTCTTTGTATTTTGATCTTTGAACAGACTGTTCGAGTCTTTTTGTAAGAAAGACTCTTAGGAATAGGGCTAGGGGTCTATTAGGGTGGTTTTTGGGATTAGGAGTGTTCACCGGAGTAAGGTTCCGGCGACACATTTTTTGATATTCGAAGGGTTTGGGGTTGATTCGAGGAAAACTACCTAGTGGGGGTTGAAGAGGACGAGGAGAGGGTCACATGGTGTTAATGATAGACTCTGATTTATAAGTGGTGGTCGCCGGAGTAGGGTTCCGGTGACACCTTTTGGATTATTCGAAGACTTCTAATGGTTTTCGAGGGAAACCAACGAGATAGGATGAAAGAGGGGACAGAGGAGGTCATGGGGTGTTCGTGGTGGTTCGATCAGAACTGGTAGTTTTCCCCGCCGATAGGTTTCCAGCGGGTGGTTGAGAGAAACCTAGGGCGGCTAGGGTTTATGTTTAAAGACGAGAGATATACAAATGAATGTGATATGTATTGTTTGTATATTTAAAAGCCTCGGATGATCTGGAACCGTTGGATTAAAAGTACCAACGGTTCAGATGCAATTACACCCAGAACGACGTCGTCATCATTAAATGGTCATTTAATTGTGACCATCAGATGTATGATATCAATGGCTCAGATTGGTTCAAACGTACGCCGTCGTTTTAGTTATTAGGCAACCGTTGTTTTGGACCGTTTGATCAATCATTCGATGGTCCAGATTTGCTCACTTAGAACGGTGTCGTTTGGATTATGTATAGGCAGGCGGGCTTGGTCTATATATTGTATCAATTGGGCCACTGAAATTGTTATTTGGCCCAATTTCTTTGTATTACATATTGTATTTTGCATTTGTATTATCTTTTATATTTTCTTGTATTTTTGTATTATATTTTTTAATTATTTTATTTTTCTGTATTTTTTGTATTACTCCTGTATTTATTATTCCTTGTATTTTCTTTGTATTTTTCTTTTAATTTTCTGATTTTCTAGAATTAAAGAGTAATTAATTTCTATTTTTTTGGTATTTTCTAATTAATACAAAAAATGGATAATATTTTGATTTTCTTTGTTTTGTTTTCCAAAAATAAAAACAAATACTGGTATTTACACACAATTATCAACAAGTTTCCACACAAAAATTATTTTTGCACATATTTTTGGAATAATTTGCTTGGGGCAAAAATCACGTGCTCACAACGTGCTATGTGTTTTGGTATTGAGGTGATGCACATGCTAGGTGACAGGTGTGTTGCCGTACACCGTGTGAATCGTGACTACGATATTTCTGTGGTATTGCATAATTACCTGGTCATATATATAACCATGAAATCTCTACGTGCTAAAGTAATTGAGCTTTCAATTATACTAGAGATCATATTTACTCTATATGCCGGTAATACTGGGACCCATAGTGGCTGTTTCTTGCTGTTGCCTTATTGATTTTATTGAAATTTTATACTCAGTAATATTCATTCATCATATATCATATCTCAGTCTCTGTTTTTATTTATTGATACATCATATTATCATCTTTGGGCTAGTTTCATGACATGTAAACTCGTGAGAGAGAGACTTGAGAGATTGATGACCAAGTGAGCCCGAGAGCCTGATTGCGAGGATATTGATACTATAGCACGTGAGTTGTCCATGTAGCATGTGAGCTGTCCGAGCAGATCCAGATATTGATAATATAGCATATAAGTTGTCCGTACAGCACGTGAGTTGTTCGTGCAGATCCATATATCGATATTATAGCGCGTGAGTTGGTCGTTCCGCACGTGAGTTTAACGTGCAGATTATAGAGCTTGAGTTGAAGGAGCCCCTACGAAGTCTGTACATAACCCCAGTGAGCGCATGTACCGATTTAGTGCGAGTGCCGAGCGCCGAGTGCTGAGCAACCGAGAGAAATGAGTGACTGTTAGGACTGAGTGGCTGTAAAGACTGAGTAACTTGGAGCACTTAGTGAATTGATACTCTTATATGGTTTTTACCACTGCACGGTATTACAGTTGGCATGCATACATTGACATGTAGGCATAAAGATGTAATTTTCCTCATGCCATTTGAAAATGAAAGATTTACCTATTGAAAGCTTTTGGAAAAAATTATAGTTTTCAAACTTACTCACATTTTTGGCAAATTTCGGTAAAAGACTTGGGTTTTCACTGATATACTTGAAAAGTGAAACTATTTTCGAGAAGTATGAATTAGCTGAGTATTTTATCTCCGAGTTACTTCTTTTATTACTTTATTTACGTTGTTATAAACTATTAGTGGCTATTGGTGTCGAACCCGACCTTTGTTCTAGCTCGTCACTACTTTCAACCTAAGGTTAGGTTTGTTACTTATTGAGTACATAGGGTCGGTTGTACTCACACTATACTTATGCACCTTGCGTGTAGATATTGGCTGCTGATGTTGTTGTGTTTGACGGGAGATGGATTTGATGATGCACCTGCATTTCGGTTAAGCTGCCTCTTATACATGATAGCTCTAGACTTATGAACAATCTGTTTATGTATAATTTGGACATATGATGTATTCATATTTCACACTAGCATTGTAAATTCTAATCTTAGAAGCTCATGATTTGTAGTAGCACTCCTTGGGAATTGTTTTTGTAAAAAAGTAGTTGGATTATCATTCTTTTCTTAATAATTTTCATAAAATGGAATAGTGGGTAGTTGGCTTATCTAGCAGGTTGGGTTAGGTGTCATCACGACTGGTTGGATTTTGGGTCGTGACAAGTTGGTATCGCAGCTCTAGGTTCATAGGTTCTACGAGTCATCAGCAAGAGTCTAGTAGAGTCTTCCGGATCGGTACGATAACATCCATAACTATCTCCAAGAGGCTACAGGATATTTAGTATATATTTCCTATATTTCTTCCTTTACCGTCCGACATTAATTAAGCTTGAAGCTTAACTCTTTGAATACCTTCCACACATTCGTATGCGTATTTGAGCGCTCGGATCCGGTGCGCATCGATGGCTCATAATTTCATGGATGATGTACGAGCTGTAATATGGGTGTGCTGATGGTGGGATAGTTTGGAGGACTTGAGGCCGGGTTTTTGACGATAGCTTGAGCACAGGGATTTTGTTGTGTGAGCACATGCTTTTGGACTTGTAAGTTCGGTAGTGTCCCTATTAGTAGAATTTTTGGTTAGATGAGTGGTTGGATGGTTATATAATGAGTGTGATGTGACTGCTAAAAGTGTTCAGATTGTTTGAATGTGACGAAAAGAGTTTGATTGAGATGTAAATTGGGTGTTTGATTTTTGTCTTGATTTGATGTACAGTTTCGGGTTTTGTGTGTGTTGAAGGGTCTTTCATGTTGGTTAATTGTGGAATGGATTAGATTCTCATGTCTTATTGATAAGTTAAGAATCAGGAAGATTAAGTGATTGCGTAGTAGTTGTGAATGTGGAAGGGTATAGAGAGATATCAGTTTGAGGAATAGCAGTTGGGTTATCTCATGCGGGGGTGTCCCCAAGTTGTGTGATCCCTATTTTGTTTTGTAAAAAAGTTCTCTTTTACCAGTGAATTATATATGTTACAATTTGAGTTTGAATCGCTTATGGAAGTTGGCTTGACTGTTACAAGGGTGAAAGTGAGATTTGTAGATGATTTGAGGTATTAGATGGTTTTTGTTACATGAGCTTATGAAGTATTTAGTTGAATTTCAAAGTGGTATTATGGTAGTAATGAGGTATGGTTATTGTATGTTATCAGATGTTTTATTCCATGGCTTTGATCCAAGTGGGGGAGTCTGCTATCGACGAGTTGATTGCATGGTTATATGCTTTATTGGTTTCGATTTGGGATGTACTGGTGAATCAGTTATGACTTGCCGAGTTTGGGATCGAGGATGACTCGAGTAAGGGAATATTTGGATACAGGTGGTATTACACACTATGGGTATGTGGAAATCTATGAATGATTGAGTGATTATTTGTGAAGGATGTAGTGTGCATGGAGTAGTAATTTCCATTGTTGCGTTAAGGTAGGGTTACTTCTTTGGGTTTTGTTGTGTTAATGGGGCACAAGTTGTTCGACTCGTTTGGGTGGTGCAATTAAGATTTTGGTAGAGTGGATGATTCTCGGGGAGATTCTAATGGATTCAAGAATTATATGTAACAATTGAGAATTTTTCAGATTTTCATATGGCTAGAAACTGAGATTTACATTTGATGGTGTCGATACTTGCGGTAATTCTATATCCTTATAAGTTATAGATATTAGTATCAGGAATGTGAAGGAAATGATTTTAGATTCACAGAAGGTCTCTTCAAAGTGGGTAGCTAGATTTTGGTACTTTTGTGGTACTTAAGAGAGAATTCAGTGGCTTATGGGCCTTAGGGCGGTGTGGTTCTATGCTACACTTTGTGGGGTGAGTTTTGGTTAAGGATCGTGGTGTTCTAGCAAGGAGAAGTATTAATTTGAAGGGAATTTGGAAGGGGCATGGAGAAATAGGACAACTTGGTAGTAGGTGGGATCAACACATTAATGGATATGATTGGTTGTTTGGGTACTTATCATCTGGTGAGTCCCTACATGTGTTTTGTGGCAATAATCTTTGGTTTGGTGACCTAGGTTGCTTGGTGGAGTTCGAAAGATTCGGTCATGATGGTCTGTTTAAGTGAAAATGGGTTTCGAAGAGTTCTCGATGATTTCTACCACGGTTCAAGCAGGATATTTCCTACTAGTGTGAGGAACATGTTGCGTATTCTAATTTTCTCCTAGATAAGATCAAATAAAAGATTCCTGGCTAATTGTGTAAATAGTTTGCTTGTGCCTCAAAGTGGATTATGAGATTCTCGTACTTTTCATATGATGGCATGATTGAGATAGTGTGTCAGGTGAGGTTAAGATCTGCGTGTGCAAGGTCACGGTTCAGTTTTGAAAGGAAGTCACAAATTATTAGGCGGCATGGAAGGTTTTAGATGACTTGGGGAATAATATTTCTATTTGGTATTGCCTTAGGAGTGTGTACATTTCAGAAGGCGCATTCTGTTTTGAACTATAGATACTTCGTTGGTATTGCGATACTCTCTTGGTTGATCGACTGCTGATTTTCAGATATTGCTATATGGCATGAATGAATTAGAGAAGCATTCCTCGTGAGATGATCATGTATGAGAGATGTTTTATACATTCGAGCGGTGGAGTTGGGATCAGATATGGTGATTCGCGTCTTCTATTGATTTGGAGACTCAGAGTTCTAAGGGGCAGAGTGTTTCGTGGTTTTGGACTGTGAAAATGTGGCCAACGCTAGCCAGGGGATGGTATATGTTATGTTTATCCATGATTGAGTACATCTAGATTGTTTCTTAATGGTGCACAAATTGCATGGGCTATGGCTTTAGATTGTACTGATGTGGCATGTCACTAGAGTAGTTATGTTGGATGAGATGAGTTCATTGGACTTAGAATGGATAATATTGGATTTGATTACAGCATGTATGGAGGATAATATTGGAATTCAGCTTAAAAATTCGCTATAGTTCTTGTCGAAGGAAGAAGCTCCATGATTTGTTGGTCTGGTAAATAGTTACGAGTTTCTGTGTGGTAATTTCGTCATTGGCAATGTACGAAGGTTTTAGAGATAGGTTTTGTTTGATATAAGATTTATTGCCGGAATTATGTTGTTACTGTGATTGGAGATTTTGGCTATGAGTATTTGAGTTGTGCGGTATATCATGTGATTTTATCTTGGGCTATGGTTATGGCTTGATATAGCTTGTTCAGACTTATACAGTGGGTATGTCACAACCCAAAATCCCTCTGAAGGTGGTCGTGATGGTACCTAGTCTCTAAAACTAGGTAAGCCTAGTATTAACATAATTAACGACAATATTCACTAACTTCGAATTAGTTATCTCTGAACAATTTATAATTCCCAAATTCGGTAGTACAAGTCATAAGCCTTTCTAGGAGTAGTTATACAAAATGAATACATCATTGTTCTAGAACAAAAAGGAAATAATGGAAATAGGTACAATAGAAGGTGACTCAGAGGCCTGCGAACGCAACAACGAGTTTACCTTGAGTCTCCACATCAATGATCCGCACAACCACTTACGATAAAAAACATAGATCTGTAAAAAAATGTACAGAAGTGTAGTATGAGCACAACACAGAGGTGCCCATTAAGTATCAAGACTAACCTCGTTGGAGTAGTGACGAGGAACAATCAAGATACCTATTGGTCTAATAAGCTGAACAAGATATGATAGTAAACTAACAAGATAAAGATAACAAAGTAATGCCAACAACAGGAAGAAATCAAATTAAAAACAATAGAGACGATAAGGTGGAAAACACAAATGGTACAGAGAAGTATTTAAGTAAATTAACACCAACATAGCTGGGATACAGAAAAGTAAAATGTTCTCCAATAAGGAAATCAATGTTAACTCAACCAATCGCATCATTCCAAATACATAATTCCGACCATCCCAATCCTCGAAGTCTCATATGACAATCACAACTTCCAAACCTTTAACACACATCGTACCTTGTGCCCACATATTTCCCTTTCACTTTGCAAGTCAAAGATCCACGTGCTACTCAGTACATAATATCTGTGACAAATGCTAATTAAGATGTTCAAGAAGTCCCATTTATATATCATAAGGTAAATTTATAGTTTCTTGACCAAATAGGAAAACCAACGAGAAAAGATGAAGTTATTTTTAGAAATCATTTGAGTGAAGAAAATAACATTTTCCAAAGAGATGTACAATATCAGATAAGCTATCGCCTTTAATATATGATTCTTTAAATTAAAACTTAAAAGAAATTCCATTTAAGAAATTATAACCTCAGACACGTTAAGGAGATTTAGTTGAGAAACCAGTTGAAATAAAGTATAACAATTAATATTTTGCGGCGCACAACCCGATCCCCCCATATAATATCAATTTACCCTTATTCCTCCTCAATATATCACCTTTATTCCTCCTGTGGCGGAGTGGAACCCGATACCACCATATAATATCAATTCACCCTTATTTCTCTTCAATATATCACCCTTATTCCTCCTGTTGCGGCATGCAACCCGATCCCACCGTATAATATCAATATCATAACAATAAATACAATATGTTGTGGCGCGTAACTAGATCCCACCATATAATATCAATTCACCCTCATTCCTCCTCAATGTATCAATCTTATTCCTCCTGTTGCATCGTGAAACCCAATCCTACCATACAATAACTTAAATCAATAACTAAATTTAATAGAATCTCTACAATCAAGGGTATAAGTACACGACAATAAGAGAACCACGTAAAAATGAAAGGAATACAGCGACCTTTACAAAATAACAAAACTGGTAAGGCACGTGATAACTACGCAGGCAATCATAACAACTTGGACATGTAGCACATATGTACAAAGTCATAGAGGAACTCACAATTAAGATGTAACAAAACAACAAGGAATGCAATAACTTCAACTAAGGCAAATAAGGCAATCAACGAGCAAGAGGCAAATAAATGCTAACAACATCATATAGAGAATGCAAGTGTAGCCTAACAACAAGATACCACATATTATGAATATTTGATTAAAGGCATGGAAAAAGAGTAGACAATCCGATTGATCAACACCACATATAAATTGTGTGCCCACTCGTCACCTTGTGTACATGGCTTTCACATATCAAGATAGCACAATTGGCTCAATTCCTAAGGGGTGGTTTTCCCCACACAAGGTTAGACAAGATACTTAACTCAATACTCATCAATTTAGATTTTCCTTTACCAATTAAACATTGTTTGACCCAATCAAGCCAAAGAAGACTTAAATACATCAAACAATGCAAGAGAAAATAATTTCAATTAACAAAGCTATGATCCTTATACAATTTGCAAAAAGTCAACTCCCCAGGCCCACACCTCGAAACCCGACAAAATTTACAAAACCCAAACACCCATTCAATTACTACATCCAACTCTGAACCGATATTCAAAACTTAAATATTATCTTTATGAAATTTTAGACAAAACCCCAAATTTCACTTTGAAATCATCAATCAAATGACTAAAACAAAGAAGGAAATATGAAATATTACCAAAATCAAGTATAGAACACTTATCCCAATCCATATAGTGAAAAGCACCTCCCAAAATTGTCCAAATCCGAGCTCCCCAACCCAATATATGACCGAACGAACAAAGTTTCGATATGAAGTATTTTTGCCCTGCTATTCTACCTCGTTTTGCATATCAAACGATCCCAAAACTCCCTTATGATTCGTCCAAAGATTCCTTGTGAAATTTCAGTCAAGCTAGGCTTTGGAATCACTCTATTTGACCTTATAATGAAGAATATATGTTGGTTTTAATATTTGGATATAGTGAAACTTTTTAAATACGAAATCAGTGGCAATTTCATAATTAATCTGAAAAAATCTGGCAACCCAATTCTTAGCAAAATGACCATAAAATCCTCATACGATGTCTATGTTTGACGATTATTTTTGCTATGACTCCTTAATTACGATACACATCTAATACTTCAATCAAAACAGAAATCAGAGCTTATTTGTTTGATGTGGTGCCATTTATGCTTGAAGAAACGACACCAAAACATAAGAAAAATGAGCGAAACACAATCCAAACCTATCTGAAGCTCATCCGAGCCCCTCGGAACCCCGTATGAACATACCAACAAGTCCTAAAACAAAACGCGGATCTACTCGACGCGTTAAATCATGCAAAACAACATTGAAATGACAAAACGCACCTCAAATCAAACTTAATGAACTTTCAAACTTTCGATTTCCAAAAACTAGCACCGAAACATATCAAATCAACTAACTCATATTTTGCACACAAGCCCTAATATATCTATGGAGCTACTTGTGCCCCAAACTATCTAGCGAAGTGCAAATTCTCGAAATTACCGGTCAGGTCGTTGCATTCTCCCCCACTTAAACATACGTTCATCCTCGAACGTGTCAAGAGCTGTTCCAAAGCCATCAACCCACTGCATGAGCTCACCATACATACACTCGGGGTGTTCTCCATCACCCAAACCTATGTAGGACTGACAACGCAATTTAACTAAAGATCCACTTCATCCTTAGTCCATAACCTTAGGACAGAACCCAAATCTCAACAACTGAAATTCATCATATGACTCGAATCTTGCATCAACTCACTATATAAACCTGAACAAGCCTAATTGAGCTATAATTCTAACCTAGGGTACAGTCACACGATGCTCTACACAAATCAAATGCCTGTAGCAATAACTTCTGACCACCATAGCTGCCCAAATAACATTCTGCACATCAAAAATACACTTCACATTAAATAGATCCTTGTTCTAAACCTCCACATCACTTCCCATGATAAAGAAATATGCGGGAACTCATAAAAGCCCATGAAGTCGACAAGTCAAAAAGCTCTATCTTCCATCAAGGTCCATTGCCCAAATCTTAGCAGAAACAGCCTCTTACATCCAAACACTCCTCATCCCCAATACGATAGTGCGAATCCCATGTCTAAGAACCTCATCTCAGCCAATACAAGCAGACAACTAAAAACTCATCACGGAACCACACGGACTCTCACACCATACAACTCGCACACCAACTCAACAATAGCTCAGTTATGCAATACAAATAGAAGGAAAGAAAGGTATAAAGATTATCTAACAAGTACAACATGTGTAACAACAAAAGTACAGTTTTATTAAATAATCCCACAGAGGGAAAACAAAAGACAAAATAAACACAAGGAAAGGGTATCCCACATAACATCTACTACGGCGTGCAGCCCGTTTCAAAATACTCGTCAAGCCAAAGTGATCGGGTTCACTGATCACATAAATACTGATATCAAGCACAGTAGATTACGCAAGTATAACTGTGGGAAAATGAATAGAATTAAAAAAAACATGGAAGAAAGCAAGCACAACTAAGTTGCAATGAGCCAATCAACATCACGGGGGCTATTTCGCCCATATCACTATAAGGCCAGAACTGAATTTCAACTATGCGTAGAAAATAATCATACAAACTCAGAGCCCATCACAACATAAGAGAGTAGCACATAACATAGGCCAGGGGCACAAATAATATCCATTCTTCCCGGTAACATATCCGTGATAACAATCTCACAAGATCACACAAACTTGACCTGATATAAAATACATATTCTCGTTGAGCTTTCAAACAACCCTTAACCAAATCGTGATCCTTCCCAATTAGGTAAATATCCTTCCAAATGTCCATAGCAACCTATCGATAATATTTGCTATCAGATATCCCATTCTCACATGCTTTCACAATCCGCAAACAAGAAATAGCCCGCATATGGGGACATCCAGCACCCCCAAAACCTTAGGAATACCAAAATTTCCATACTAAAACTCAACTATGCAAATTAAATGGCTGATACATCACTCACACCCCATCATCTTAGTGAAGCACCCATATAGATTTTTTGTTCACATAACAAAACTTGAACCTCAAAAGCCTCAAGACCCAGTAATTACCACGCCATTAGCCACGCATCTACAACCAAAAACTCAAGGTCCTTTCCAAATTGCACGCTATTCACATATGCTATTCAATAACGCCAACAATCTATTAAATTATGATATCCATCCAGAAGAAAACCATAAAGTACAATATTTTCCTTGTACCCATGCAGAAAACTGACTCAAGCCGTGGCCAACACCATCGAGAACTCTCCGAGATTCGCCCGCATACAACTAAGCCATTAGGACTGCACCTCCCCACTCAACTGAGTCACTCAAACCGTCCAATCTAAGAGTACTGCCACAAATGCCGATAGAGAATTCCCATTCAAAAGGACCAATTACCTCCATTGATATACTGACCCAACACCACAGAGCTGACACATTTCTTCAGATACTCCTTGTATTTCTGCTAGGGTAATACCTCTTCCCCTCGATGTGCAATGGTTCCAATCAAAATCCAAGTGCAGATAATCCTAGTACAAACCACGTAGCCCAGAAGCTCATAAGCCACCGCATTTCCTTTGAAGCACCCCCTTCTGCCGCAACCATGATTGCCCACGCTGAATAGAGCTTCTGTGAATCTGAAGTTGTTTCTATGACTCCCTTTGTTACTGAAATGTAGATTCATTAATGACGCAAAAACACAGTATGCCCCAACATCATCCCATGCAAGATCTTAGATCTTAGTCATATAGAAAGTTTAGGAACCTTCCAATACTATCTATATACACTTCTCAGGCCAAAACTGAGGTAACACCTGACTCTGCAATCTGAATGCTACTAGTAGACTCCCCTACTTGGTGAAAATCCATATAAAACAACATCTAATGATCCGCAAAAAAAACCTTCACAGCTCGTACAACACCAATCACAAGGTACTCGAGTTCATCCACTAAGCGCATGTCCATTCTCGTGTCCGTCAAACTCGCTTCCTTCAGTGCCTTGAATGACAATATGTACCTTTTACTAAGGAGAAACCTCATATGAACCACATAGTCTCCAATACCACCAACTATCCTCAATCAACATCCATCGCATGGCCCAACCACAATCTCGATGACTAGTTAACGAATTAAACCTTCCCAAGCTCGTACGCATCCACAAGATGCCAGAACACGCTGCACCTCCATGTGAACAACTGAATAGTCTTTCAATACCCTTGTATCTTCAGTTTGGATGACACGTTGAGTCAATGTATGAGCATCCTTGGCTCCCTCGTAGCATATCTATAGCATAAAAAAAAATTGGCACATAGCGGACACTGAGAACGCAATATCATACCTGAGTGGAGGTAAAGGAACATAAGATATTTCTTCAAGATGAATCGATGTTGCACGACAAGGAATGAAAAAAATGGAATTTCCTAATAGTTTTGTAGCCTCTCGAAGAAAAGTATAGAATTCTCCGTAAAGATCCGTAAGTCTCTATAAACTTGTTTATGACTCGTAGTACCTATGAACCTAGAGCTCTGATACCAACCTGCCACGACCCAAAATCCCTTCGAAGGGAGTCGTGATGGCACCTAGTCTCTAAAACTAGGTAAGCCTAACAGTAACATAATTAACGACAATATTTACTAACTTCGAATTAGATATCTCTGAACAATTTATAATTCCTAAAACTAGTATCACAAGTCATACGCCTTTTCAGGAGTAGTTATAAAAAAAATGAATACATCACTATTCTAGAGCAAAAGGAAATAACGAAAATAGGTACAATAGAAGGTGAATCCGAGGCCTGCAAATATAGCAGCAGGTTTACCTTGAGTCTCTACATCAATGATCTGCACATCCAATAATGATCAAATACCTAGATCTGTACAAAAATGTACAGAAGCA
The DNA here is from genome assembly GCA_026770625.1 of Nicotiana glauca. Taxonomy (NCBI): domain Eukaryota; kingdom Viridiplantae; phylum Streptophyta; class Magnoliopsida; order Solanales; family Solanaceae; genus Nicotiana; species Nicotiana glauca. The sequence continues at coordinate 23,114 of MU753646.1, forward strand.
TAGTATGAGCACATCACAGTGGTGCCCATTAAGTATCAAGACTAACCTCGGTAGAGTAGTGACGAGGAACAGTCAAGACACCTACTGGTCTAATAAGCTGAACAAGATATGATAAAAAACTAACAAGACAAAAATTACAAAGTAACACCAATAGCAGGAAGAAATCAAATTGCAAACAGTAGAGATGATAAAGGGGGAAAACACGGATGGTACTGAGAAGTAACCAAGTAAATTAACACCAACATAGCTGGGATACAGACAAGTAAAAATGTGCTCAAATAAGGAAAACAATATTAACTCAACCAATCACATCATTCCTAATACACAATTCCGACCATCCCAATCCTCGAAGTATCATATCACAATCACAACTTCCAAACATTTAACAAACATGGCACCTTGTGCCCACATATTTCCCTTTCACTTAGCATGTCAAAGATCCACGTGCTACTCAGTACATAATATCCATGACAAACACTAATTAAGATATTCAAGAAGTCCCATTTATATATCATAAGGTAAATTTACAGTTTCTAGACCAAATAGGAAAACCTGCGACAAAAGATAAAGTTATTTTTAGAAATTAATTGAGTGAAGAGAATAATATTTTTCAAATAGAGATACAACATCGGATAAGCTATTGCTTTAATATAGGATTCATTAAATTAAAACTTAGCAGAAATTCCATTTTAAGAAAATATAACCTCAAACAGGTTAAGGAGATTTAGTTGAGAAACCAGTTGTAATAAAATATAACAATTATTAGAAATAGTGGATACTTAAATATACAGCGAGTTCTATCTTAAAGGCACACAAGGAAACATGATATTAGTTCCTTCATTTTAAATCACGATATTACGAATGACCTAGCAGGGCAGGAGGAAATGACTCAACTTAGTAACTCTACTTTGAAAATTAATTCACCAGAATAATAGTATTAGGAAAAGAACTCAGGAAATGACGGTAAGTCAATAAGTCTGACAATAACTCCATCCTTAAAACTCAATGAAAACCAAAAATACAAATTATCAAGTCTTGCACGAAGGAAATAAAGTCAATACATTAAAACAACGGCTACCTAAATACAAGATATGTTGCCATGCGCAACCCGATGCTACCATATAATATCAATTCACCTTATTCCTTCTCAATATATCAATTCCTCCTGTTGCGGCGTACAACTCGATCCTACCGTACAATAACTTAAATCAACAACAACAATTTAATAACTAAATTTACCAGAATCTCTACAATCAAGGGTATGAGTACACGATAACATGGGAACCACGTAAAAATCAAAGGAATACAACGACCTTTACAAAAACAACAAGATAGGTAAGGCACGTGATAACTACGCAGGAAATCACAACAATTTGGACCTGTGGCATATATACACAAATTCATAGAGGAACTCACAATTAAGAAGTAACAAAATAACAAGAAAGGAAATAACTTCAACTAAGGAAAATATGGCCAGACAACGAGCAAGAGGTAAATAAATGATGACAACATCATATAGAGCATGTAAGTGTAGCCTAACAACAATATACCACATATTATGACAATTTGATTAAAGGTATGGAAAAAGACTAGACAATCCAACTGTTTAACACCACAAATAAACTGTGTACCCACTCGTCACTTGCGTACACGGCTTTCACATATCAAGATAGCACAATTGACTCAATTCCTAAGGGGTGGTTTCCCCCACATAAGGTTAGACAAGATACTTAACTCAATTCGGCTAACTCAATACTGAATTTAGTTTTTCCTATACCAATTCACTATTGCCTGACCCAATCTAGCTAAAGAAGACTTAGAAATATCAAACAATGCAAGAGAAAACAATTTTAATTAACAAAGCTATGATCCTTATACAATTTGCAAAAAGTCAACTCCACGGGCCCGCACCTCGAAACCTGATAAAATTTACAAAACCCGAACACCCATTCAGTAATGAGTCCGACCATGCTAATTTCACTCAAATCCAACTCCGAATCGATGTTCAAACTCAAAAATTCACTTTATGAAATTTTAGACAAAACCCCCAAATTTAATTTTGAAATCATCAATCAAATGCCTAAAACAAAGATGGATTTTTGAAACATAATCAAAATCGAGTGTAGAACACTTACCCCAATTCATATAGTGAAAATCACCTCCCAAAATTGTCCAAATCCGAGCTCCCCAACTCAAAATATTACCAAATGAAAAAAGTTTCGATATTAAGTATTTTTGCCTAGTTGTTCTTCCTTGTTTTGTATGTCAAATGATCCCGAAACTCGCTTTTGATGCCTCCAATAGATTTCTTGGGAAATTTCAGTCAAGTTAGTCTTTTGAATCACTTTATTTGACCTTATAATGAAGGACATATATTGGTTTTAATATTTGAAAATAGTACAGATTTTTAAGTACGAAGTTAGTGACAGTTTCGTAATTAATCTGAAAAATCTTGCAGCCCAATTCTTAGCAAATTGACCATAAAATCCTCATACGATGTCCATATTTGACGATTCGTTTTGCTATGTATCCTTAATTACGATACAGACCTAATGCTTCAATCTAAAGAGAAATCGTAGCTCATTTATTTAATGTGGTACCATTTATCCTTGAAGAAACAACATCGAATCACAAGAAAAACGAGCGCAACACAATCCGTACCTATCGGAAACTCACATGAGCCCCTCAGGACCCCGTACTAACATAACAACAAGTCCCATAACAAAACACGGACCTACTCAGGGCCTTAAATCACGCATAACAATATCAAAACAATGAAATGCACCTCAAATCAAACTTAATGAACATTCGAACTTTCGACTTCCAAAGCTCGCACCGAAACATATTAAATAAATTAAGTCAAATTTTGCACACAAGTCTTAATACATCATACGGAGCTACTTGTACCCCCAAACTATCGAGCGAAGTGCAAATTCTCAAAATGATCGATCGGGTCATTATAGGGTAGATGCAAGATTCATATTTTATAGGAAATTCTGGATATTCGAAACTGGATTCCGTGGTTTACGGTAAAGGTTGAATTAAGGTTTTTCAGTTATATTGTGTCGTTAGACTTATATGGATTAGGGTGACATGGTCACCCCCTGGGTATGTGCATGGTAAGGTTACATGGCCGTTTGGTAGCTTTGGAACAACTTTGGGCGTGTTCGAGGACGAACGTATGGTTAAGTGAGGGAGGATATAATGACCCTACCGATCGTTTTGAGAATTTGCACTTCACTCGGTAGTTTACGGGCATCAGTAGCTTAGTATGATGTATTATGACTTGTGTGAATCGTCGGTTTTGGTTTTCAAGTTATTCGCAATTGATTTGGAAGAATGGTTCTCAACTAGGAAGCTTTAAATTGAAGATTTGGCCAAGTTTGACTTTTTAGTATTTGACCTTGGATTGGAATATTTATGGTTTTGTTAGCTCGGTAAGGTAATTTTGGACCTAGGAGCGTGTACAGATTTTGATTTGGAGTTCCGTAGATGGATTTGGCTTGAAATGGTGAACGTTGGATTTTTGGAAAGATTGACCTGGAGTGGACTTTTTGATGTTGGATTCGGATTGTGGTTTCGGGAGTTGGAATAGCTTTGTAATTTTATTTTTGATTTGTGTGCAAAACTTTGATTCATTCCGGGTTGGTTTGCTATGTTTCGACATGGGTTATGGATGTTGAAAAGTTCAAAGTTCAACAAGTTTGAATTGAGGTGCGACTCGTCATTTCGATGTTGTTATGTGTGATTTGTGGCCTCGAGTAGTTCTGTATTATGTTATGGGACTTGTTGGTATATTTGGACGGGGTCCCGAGTGGCTCTGGTGAGTTTCATACGGGGTTCGGATCGATTGAAGCCTTTTGGAAGCTACTAGAATTTTTGGGTTGCTAGTGTAACCGCTTCGGTGGAAGCTTGGTCGCATAAGCGACTACGGATAAGCGAGAAGCCCATCGCAGAAGTGGACTAGCCAATTGGGTGTGAAGGACGCAGAAGTGAAATTTCTTCCACACCCGCGACATTGCAGAAGCAAAATTTTTCCGCAGGTGCGAGGGGGTCAACTGGGCAGTGGTCTCCACAGAAGCAAAATTCTTGTCGCAGAAGCGGCTCATTTGTCAGTAAATGTGGACAGTGCTGGGCAAAGCTATAAATTGGGGGTTTTGGTTATTTCTTCATATTTTGAGATGTCGGACTCGGATTGAGGCGACTTTTGAAGCAATTTTTATCACAAAGATTGGGGTGAGTATTCTACACTTGGTTTTGATCTTATTTTTATGAATCTATCTTTATTTTGTCAATTGATTAATGAATTTTAAAGAGGAAATTGGGGGGGTTTCAATCTAAAATTTCATCAAGCAAATTTTTTGAACACCGATTCGGAGTCGGATTTGAAAGAAACTAGTATGGTTGTACTCGTAATTGAATGAGTTGTCGGATCTTGTAAGTTTTATCGGGTTTCGAGGCGTGGGCCCGGGTTGGACTTTTCGGTAGATTTTGGTCTTTTGGTTAAGGATTCGACCATTATAAATTGGAATTGTTTCCTTAGGCTTTATTTGATTTATTTGAGCTGTTTTTGGCTAGTTTCGTGCCGTTCGGAGGTCGGTACGTGTGGGATGGCATTTTGGGGCATCGTTTGGCTTGCTCAATATTAGATTTGGTTTGTTCGAGGTAAGTAACACTTCTAAACTTAGTACTGAGGGTATGAAAGCCCAAATCACGTGCTATATATTTTTGTGTTGAGGTGATACACATGCTAGGTGATGAGCGTGTGGGCGTACACCGTGTGAATCGTGACTTTGTTGTTTCTATGGTAACGTGTAGTTACATAATCTTATCTGTAACCATGTAATCTCTAAAAACTAGAGTTATTGAGTTGTGATCCATGTTAGAAATCATGTCTAGGCTACGTGCTTATTCTGTTGGGACCTACTGAGTAATTAAGAGGATTGAGTGACTTGATACTCTTAGAGTAGGCATATGGTTTTTATCACTGCATGGTATTACAGTTGGCATGCATACATTGACATGTAGGCATATAGATGTTTTTTTCCTCATGCCATTTGAAAATGAAAGATTTACCTATTGAAATCTTTTAGGAAAAATCACAGTTTTGAAACTTACTCACATTTTTGGCAAATTTTGGTAATAGACTTGGATTTTCACTAATATACTTGAAAAGCAAAACTATTTTCGGGAAGTATGAATAAGTTAAGTATTTTATCACTCAGTTACTTCTTTTATTACTTGCTTTACATTGTTATGAATTATTATTGGCTATTGGTGTCGGACCCGACGTTTATTCCAGCTCGTCACCACTTTTAACCTATGGTTAGGGTGGTTACTTATTGAGTACATGGTGTTGGTTGTACTCATACTACACTTTTGCACCTTACGTCCATATGTTGGCTGCTGATGTTGCTGTGTTCGACGAGAGCTGGATTTGATAATGTACATGTGTTCCTGTTATAGTTGCCTCAAGTTTATGGTAGCTTTAGACTTATGAACAACCTGTTTATCTATTCAGACAGGTGATGTATTTTTATCTCACACCAACATTGAATTATAATCGTAGAAGCTCATGATTTGTACTAACAATCCTTGGTAAATTCTTTGTATAAAAGCAGTTGTATTATCATTTTTTTCTTAATAATTTTTATTAAATTGGATAGTTATTAGTTGTCTTACCTAGCGGGTTGGGTTAGGTGCCATCACGACTAGTTGAATTTTGGGTCGTGATAATAGATTTGTTTAGTAGAAAGATTTGAACTAGAGATAGGGATAATATAACTTTGACTCATGTAATAGCTTTGATTGCTACTCGTTTGGACTTGAGCCAATTTGGGAATAATCACTCTGAGATATATTGAGTGAGTACTTATGTATCAATATTCATAATAAAGGCCGATATACCAAGCAATCATATATTTACTCTACCCATTAGGTTTACACCTACATTAAGGTTACAACCTAGGCCTTTCTCTATTTGATAAAATTACACAAAAATAGTTCAATCATTACTTGTTCATTAGTTAGATAAATTTCTTAGTAGTTTAATTTAGAAGAATTATTACCCACTTTTGTTAGGAAGCTAAATCAAGCTATTTCGAGTTTCTTTCTTAAGTATTTATCTGAACACCCACTCTAAAATCCTTGTGGATTCGACCCTGACGCATGTTTGATTTATTATTTTAACGGCCGTTTCATATTCCTTTAATTGGGGTGTGAATTGTACGTGATCAAATATGCACGAAGGGTATTTCCGTGCTTGATTATTATTTTTTTATGTGAGGATTAATATAAAAATACGAAGGTAATGCCGTTCAATTTTGTTAATTTCATTGCTCTTTACTTCGATATTTTGAAATGTGGATTTTTCTTTGTAGTTTTGTTATTTACTTTTTAACGGGGCTTCTTCAGTACACTTACTTTATGTTTCCGTTACAAGCCTTTTTACATGTATACTTGTTATAACTTTCACCTGTCATTATTTCGTTGTTATATCTAATATTCTATCTATTATTTTATTACTTCTTGATATATATCTACACAAGTTCATCGTAGGTGTCTTGTCTTAGCCTCGTTACTACCTCGTCGGAGTTATGAGTCACGACCCGGATTTTCCGTCATTGGGATCGTGATGGCGCCTAATTCTTAGAATGCTAGGCAAGCCAACAGATACAGTTCTATCAAACCAATCACTAACCAAATCAGTAATTAACAATAATTTAACTAAACTAATAAGTAGTACGGAAATTCGATAAAAGTTTAAAAAACTATTACATGACTACCCAAAGATATGGTGTCACAACGCCGGAACTTCTAAGAGTTTTCTACAAATGCTGGTTTAAAGAAAATACATATGTTTTCAAAATGAAGGAAAACAGGAAAACTAAGATAGGGAGGAAGGGGACTCCAGGGTCTGCGAACGCCGGCAGATCTACCTTAAGATACTTGATGTGCTGGAGGTAGCAACCTAACTCTAATCAACGAGGTCTGGTACTGAGATTTGCACCGAAAGTGCAGAGTGTAGTATCAGTACAACTGACCCTCTATACTGGTAAGTGTCGAACCTAACCTCGATGAAGTAGTGATGAGTCTAGGACACAAAAAATAACCTGAACTTGTGCATATACGAGGAAATAACAATAACATAAATTTAATAGATAATAACGGGAAGGGGGAAAACATGATGAGGGGAATATCAAACTCTGAAAATGGTATAGTACAGAAACACAGTAAATGTCATGCTTTGAACCAAAAGAAATAATAACATAGCAACATGTGCACGGTATCACCCTTCGTGCTTTTACTCTCGTCCTTAACATAAGAAACAAAAGAAATGACATGACATGACCCTTCGTGTATTAACTCTCTGATAACATGGCACGGCATTACCCTTCATGCATTATCAATATCATAATACAGAACAACATCACCCTTCGTGAATTAACACTCACAAAATATGGAACGATATCACCCTTCGTGCTTTATCACTCACTTACAAAACATTGCACGAAATCACCCTTCGTGTTTTACTCTCTTCCTCACCCTAACAGCAGAAACATTAACAATCCAATAAGGGAATCATCAATTAAACAACCTCGTTTAAAAATTTATCTTCACAATATAAATCTCAACTTGAGTCAATATTCAATCAATATCCAATACCAGGAAAATATAATAAGACTTGTTTAACATGGAGAATAACTTGTTTAAGCATGAATAGTACGTATAAAGAAACACAACAGTCACAAGTATAAGACTCACTCGCATGCTATGATCCGACAACAACGTATAGATACTCGTCACCGAACCTATACGTTGTACTCAATAACTAAACACGTAGCAAATAAGGGAAAAATACCTAATCCCTCAAGCTAAGGTTAGCCACAAAATTTACCTCGATTCCACGACTGAACTCAAGCCTCAATCACCGTTATTCCCTTAGTTTCCACTACCAGTCCCCTCGTATCTAATCATAATAAACTTAATAATATCAATTATCGCTAAACAAATCAATCCCAATGCAAAATTACAAGTTTCCCAACATTTTCCCCAAAAAGTCAAAAATCCACCCTATGCTCGCTTGGTCAAAACTCGACTTTCGGACCAAAATCCAGTCACCTATTCACCCACGTGCCCAAATAGGTAATTAGTTTCGGAATCTGACCCCAAATCGAGGTCTAAATTCCCAAATTTGCATCATCCCCCATTTTCCCCAAAATCCCTAATTCTACCATGAAAGAACAAGATTTAGGTCTAGAAATCTAATAGGTGTTGATGGAAATTGAAGGGAATGAGGTTAAGAGCACAAACCTATGATTTGGTGTTGAAATACCTCATCAAGAATCGACCTAGGTTGAGTTTTATTGGAAGAGATATGAATTTTTAAAGAAATCCGGTCTTTGGTTCTGTTTTAAAATCACTGGACAGGTCTTCATCACGTTCACGAGAGACTGTCGCGATCGCGATGCACAGCGGCTTAAGGCCTTCGTGTTCGCGAGATATCCAGCGCATTCGCGGAGGCATACTCCCTCCAGACTCTGCATTCACGAGCCTAGCATCGCGTTCGCGATAAGTAACTTTCCCCTCCCCCAGGTCCCATGCTTCGCGTCGTGATAACCTGGACGCGTTTGCGAAGGGTATTGTCCCCAGCGCTCCGCGTTCGCGACCAGTGCTTCGCTTTCGCATAGAAGAATTTCTCCTTCAAACAAACATACTCTTCGCGTTCGTTAGAGTGCCTTCAGGAATGCGAAGAAGGGCATACCAGATGACATCAGAAATGAAAAACACTAGAATTTTCAAGTCTAAAACATCCCGTAGCCTATCCAAAACTCACCCGAGCCCTCGAGGCTCCAAACTAAATATGCACACAAGTCTTAACATATCATACAAACTTGCTCGTGCTATCAAATTGCAAAAACAACACCTAGAACTACGAATTTAGCGTCAAATTGCATGAAATTTTTCAAGAAAGTTCAAACGTTCTATTTTCTCAACCAAAGGTCCGAATCACATCAAACCAGTCTCGTTTCTCACCAAATTTCACAGATAATGTATGAACATTATATCGGACCTGTACCAAGATTCGAAACCAAAATACGATCCCGATACTAATTAGATCAAATATTATTAAATTTCTAAAAACCATTTCCAATTTAACAATTTCCTTCAAAAATTCGTTTCTCGGGCTAGGGACCTCGGAATTCAGTTCCGGGCATACGCCCACATTCCATATTTCATTACGGATCCTCCAGGACCGTCAAAGCACGTGTTTGGGTCCATTTACTTAAAATGTTGACCGAGGTCAACTTAAATCAATTTTAAAGGCAAAACTTAATATTTTCTCAAATTTGCACATAAAGGCTTTCTGGAAACATGCCCGGACTGCGCATGCAAATCGAGGTGAAAGAAAATAAGGTCTTGAAGGCCTCGTAGCCCTGAACTGGGTTCTAAAACACGAGATGACCTTTTAGGTCATCACATTCTCCACCTCTAAAACAATTGTTCATCCTCAAACGAACATAGAAAAGTACCTGAGCTAGTGAAAGATGGGGATATCTGCTCTATATATCGGGCTCGGACTCCCAGGTAGCTGTCTCAACAGGCTGAACTCTCCACTGCACACGAACTGAAGGATAACTCTACGATCTCAATTGACGAACCTGCTGGTCTACAATAGCTACCGGCTCCTCTTCGTATGTCAAATCCTTGTCTAGCTGAAAAGTGTTGAAATCCAATACATGTGATGGATTGCCGTGATACTTTCGAAGCATGGACACATGAAACACTGGATGTACCACTAATAAGCCTGGTGGTAACGTAAGACTGTAAGCCACCTCTCCCACTGGATCAAGAATCTCAAAAGGCCAGATAAATCGAGGGCTTAACTTGCCCTTCTTCCCAAAATGCATCACACCCTTCATGGGTGATACCCGAAGCAACACTCTATCTCCAGCCATGAATGCTACATCACGAACATTATGGTCGGCATAACATTTTTTCCTAGACTGAGCTGTACGAAGTCTATCCTCAATGATCTTAACCTTATCTAAGGCATCCTGTACCAAATCTGTACTCAATAACCTAGCCTCTCCCGGCTCAAACCAACCAACTAGCGATCGACATCGTCTAACATATAATGCCTTATAGTGAGCCATCTGGATGTTCAACTGATAGCTATTGTTGTAGGCAAACTCCGCAAATGGTGAGAGCTGATCCCAAGAACCTCCAAAGTCTATAATACAGGCACGGAGCATATCCTCCAAAATCTGAATAGTACGCTCGGACTATCCATCCATCTGAGGATGATATATTGTGCTCAGCTTGAGCTGTGTACCCAACTCATGCTAAACTACCCTCCAAAAATGTGAGGTAAACTACGTACCTCGTTCAGAAATGATAGATACGGGCGCACCATGTAGATGAATGATCTTATGTATATAGATCTCTGTCAACCGCTCCGAGGAATAGGAAATTGCCACATGAATGAAATGTGCTGACCTAGTAAGCATATCCACAATAACCCATACCGCGTCAAACTTCCTCTGAGTCCAATAACAAAGTCCATAGTGATATGCTCTCACTTCCACTAAGAAATTTCGATCTTCTTAAGCAAACCACCAGGTCTTTGATGCTCGTACTTTACTTGATAAAAATTCAAACACCGAGCAATATATGCAACAATATCCTTCTTCATCCTCATCAACCAATAATGCTGCCGCAAGTACTGATACATCTTAGCGACGCCCAAATGAATAGAATACTGGGAACTATGGGCCTTCTCTAGAATCAACTCGCGAATCCCATCCACATTAGCCACACAAACACGACCCTACATCATCAAAACCCCATCATCTCCAACTATAACATGCTTGGCATCTCCGTGTCGTACCGTGTCCCTAAGGACAAGCAAAGGAGGATCATCATATTGCCACTCTGTGATACACTCAAACAAGGAAGACCGAGCGACTGTAAAAGCTAGAACACGACTGAAATATGCATGGCTGCCAATACTAGCTGACTTGCTACTCAAAGCATCGACCAGCGCATTGGCCTTCCAGGGATGGTACACGATGGTGATATCATAGTCTTTCAATAGCTCCAACCACCTTCTCTGCCTCAAATTTAGCTCCTTCTGCTTGAACAGATAATGCAAACTCTTATGATCCGTGAACACCTCACACGATACGCCATATAGATAATGCTTCCAAATCTTCAACGCATGAACAATGGCTACTAGCTCCAAATCATGAACTGGATAATTCTTCGTGTGAATCTTCAACTATCGTGAAGCATATGCAACAACCTTTCCACCCTGCATCAATACCGCACCAAGTCCAATACGAGATGCGTCATAATATACCGTGTATGGCCTTGAACCTATGGGCAACACCAACATCATTGCCGTAGTCAAAACTGTCTTGAGCTTTTGAAAGCTTACCTCACACTCGTCCGACCACCTGAATGGGGCACCCTTCTAGGTCAACCTGGTTATCGAGGCTGCTATAGATGAAGACCCTTCCTCAAACCGAAGGTAATAATCCGCTAAACCCAAGAAACTCCGAATCTCTATAGCTGATGTGGGCCTAGGCCAGTTCTTGACTGCCTCAATCTTCTTAGGATCTACCTGAATACCCTTTACTGATATTACGTGATCCAAGAATCCAACTGAACTCAACTAAAACTCACATTTCGAGAACTTAGTATATAACTGGCTGTCTCTCAGAGTCTGAAGAACGATCCAAAGATGCTGCTCATGCACCTCTCGGCTGCTGGAGTAGATCAAGATATCATCGATAAAAACAATCACGAAGGAATCCAAATAGGGCTTGAACACACGGTTCATGAAATCAATAAATGCTGCAGGGGTATTTGTCAACCCAAATTACATCACTAGAAACTCATAATGCCTATACCGAGTCCGAAAAGCTGTCTTGGGACATCGAATGACCTAATCCTCAACTGATGATAGCCAGACCTCAAATCAATCTACAAAAACACCTTGGCTCCCTGAAGCAAATCAAATAAGTCATCAATTCTTGGAAATGGATACTTGTTCTTGATGGTGACTTTGTTCAACTGCTGATAATCTATGCACATCCTTATCGATCCATCATTTTTCTCTACAAACAACATTAGCGCACCCCAAGGCGAGACACTGGGCCTAATGAATCCCCTATCAAGAAAATCTTGTGATTGCTCCGTCATTTCTTTCAACTCTGGCAGGGCCATACGGTATGGCGGAATATAAATGGGCTGAGTGCCTGGAGCCAAATCAATGCAAAAGTCAATGTCCCTGTTGGGTGGCATCCCGGGAAGGTTAGCAGGAAATACCTCTGGAAACTCACGAACAACTGCTATGGAATCCATGGAAGGGACCTCCGCATTGGAATCACGAACATAATCCAAATAAGCCAAATAAGCCAAACACCCCTTTTCGACAATACGCCGCGTCTTCACATAAAAAATAACCCTGCTGGTACAATGACCAGGATTCCCTATCTACTCCAATCGACACAACCCCGATAAGGCTAAGGTCACGGTCTTGGCTTGAAAGTCCAGTATGTCATGATAAGGTGACAACCAATCCATCCCTGAAATAACCTCCAACTCAACCATATCAAGAAGTAGGAGAACTACACTAGTCTCAAGACCCCCAATAATAACCACACACGTGCAATAAACACGATCTACAATAATAGAATCACCCACCTGTGTAGACACATATGCAGGAGCACTCAAACAATCACGAGGCACAACCAAATATGAAGCAATCTAAGATGACACATAGGAGTATGTAGACGCTGGATAAAATAGAACTGAAGTATCTCTATTGCAAACTGAAACCATAACTGTGATAAAATCATCGGATGCCTCCACTTCAGGCCTGGCTAGGAAAGCATAACATGGGGGTTGGGCCCCACCGCTCTAAACTACATCCCTAGGACGGCCTCCTACTGGTTAGCATCCACCCCTAGCGGCCTGAGTTCCACCTCTAATACCTCGACCTCCACCTCTAGCTGCCTGACCCCTACCTTTAGCTTATCGAGCAAGCGGTGGAACACCTGGTGCCTGAACCTCGGCACGAGAACCCTAATGATGAGAACTGCTCGACACTCAAGGATAAAATTTAGCAATGTGCCTCGGATCACCACAAGTATAACAAGACCTCGGCAGCTGAGACAGCTGACCCTGAAACTGACCCTGACGACCTGGGTAGCCACTCTAAAAACTCTGGAGCAAAGGTGCACTGATAGGAGCTGGTGGTGCACTGTAGGGTAGCTAATCCGAATACTACATATGAGAGCCACGACCACCTGAAGCACCGTGAGAAGCCTGAAGTGGTGAATGAAACGGCCTGGGAGGATGGCCTCTGCAAAAAGAATACCTGCCTCCAAACGAGCCACCACTGAACCTACCAGAATGATGAAGCCTCTTATTAGAACCTTGACCACTCCCCTATGCTAAAACCATTTCAACCCACCTGGCCACATTGGCCGCTTCCTAAAAAGAAATCTCGCTCTCTGTCTCCTTAGCCATATGCAATTTGATAGGCTGAGCGAGTCCCTCAATAAACCTACTTACTCTCTCTCTCTCTCTCTCTCTCTTTCTCTCTCAATAGGAAGTATAATAAGAGAATGAAGAGCCTAATCGACAAACCTAGTCTCGTACTGAGTAACAATCATGGAACCCTGCTGAAGATGCTCAAACCGCTTGCGATAGTCCTCTCTCTAAGTGATAGGGAGGAACTTCTCGTGAATTAGCTGAGAGAACTGGTCCCAAGTCAAGGCAGGCGACCCAACTGGTCTAGTCAACCCAAAATCATTCCACCATCACTTGGCGGACCCTATAATCTGGAATACTGCAATGTCAACCCCATTGGTCTCTACTATCCCCATGTTCCGCAACACCTCATGGCAGCGGTCAAGATAATCATAGGGGTCCTTAGAAGCTTCCCCACTGAAATGAACCGAGAAAATCTTGGTGAACTCGTCCAACCTCAACAAAGCCTTAGAAGACAAAGATGATCCACCAGCGGTCTGAGCCGCAACAACTAGCTGAGCTACTCCCAATGGCTAAGATGTTGGCATCTGAAACTAAGGAGCCATCAGATCCAGAGTGTAGGTAGCGGGAGTCTAGGCTGCTGCCCCAGCCTGAGAGATGACTTGTGCTACATGAAATGTGCCAATCTGAGCTACTATCTCCATAAGGCCTACTAGGCAGATCAAAGCATCCTGTAGTACACGGGTAACGATAAACCCCTCTGGAACTTGAGCTGGCCCTGCTGGGACGGTCTGAGCCGGAACCTCATCATCAAACTCCACCTGAGGCTCCGCTACTGGTGCTATTGCTCGAGCTGTAGGCTGAGCCCTGTCGCTGCCTCGGCCTATGCCCTTCTTAGGAGCTGCCACTGGGGGCTCGGGCTGCTAATCAGCTGATGAAGTGGTACGTGTTCTCGCCAGGTGCGAAAGAACAAGAGTAGAAGTCCAATTAGCATTGAGAAATCAAATCACATGACAAATAATAATATATGTGAAGATATTCCTAAACTCTGTAGCCTCTGAGGGATAAGCACAACATCTCCGTACCGATCCCTTAGACTCTACCTAGCTTGTTCGTGAATTGTGAGGCCTAGTCAACCTACTGCTCTTATACCAACTTGTCACGACCCGGATTTCCTGCCGTTAGGATCGTGATGGCGCCTATCTCTTAGAATTCTAGGCAAGCCAACAGATACAGTTATATCACACCAATCACTAACCAAAACAGTAATTAAAAATAATTTAACTAAACCAATAAGAAGTACGGAAATTCGATAATAGTTTAAAAAAATATTACACGACTACCCAAAGATCTGGTGTCACAATCCCTGAACTTCTAAGAGTTTTCTACAAATACTGGTTTAAAGAAAAAACATTTGTTCTAGAAATGAAGGAAAACAGGAAAACTAAGATAGGGAGGAAGGAGACTCCAGGGTCTACGAACGTCGGGAGATCTACCTTGGGTCTCCTAATGGACTGAAGGCAACAACCCGACTCTAATCAATGAGGTCCGGTACCGAGATTTGCACAAAAAGTGCAGAGTGCAGTATCAGTAAAACCGCACCCATGTACTAGTAAGTGCCGAGCCTAACCTCGACGAAGTAGTGACAAGGCTAGTACACGACAATATCATGAACCTGTGCAGTTAAATCATATACGAGGAAATAACAATAACGGAAATTTAACAGATAATAACGGGAAGGGGGAAAACATGCTGAGGGGAATACCAAACTCTGAAAATAATACAGTATAGAAGCATGGTAAATATCATGATTTGAACCAACAAAATAATAACATCGCAACATGTACATGGCATCAACTATGTGCTTTAACTATCGTCCTTACCATAAGAAACAACAGAAACGGCACGGCATCACCCTTCGTGCATTAACTCTCTCATAATGGCACAAGATCACCCTTCGTCAATTATCAATATCAGAATACGACACGTTATCACCCTTCATGCATTAACATTCACAGAATATGGATCGACATCAACCTTCGTGCTTTATCACTCACTCACAAAATATTGCACAACATCACCCTTCGTGCTTTACACTCTTCCTTACCCAAACAGCAGAAACAGTAACAATCCAACAAGGGAATCATCAATTAAATAACCTCGTTTCAACATTTAACTTCACAACATAAATCTCGAGTTGAGTCAATACTCAACCAATATCCAATACCAGGAAAATATAACCTGTTTAACATGGAGAATAACCAGTTTAAGCATGAACAATACGTATAAAGAAACACAACGGTCAGAAGTATAAGACTTACTCACATGCTATCACCACTTTTCCCTTAGTTTTCACTTCCAATCCACACTTATCTAATCATAATTAACTTAATAATATCAATTATCACTAAATAAATCAATCCCAACGCAAAATTACAAGTTTCCCAACATTTTTTCCAAAAAGTCAAAAATTGACCCCGTGCTCGCTTGGTCAAATCTCGAGGTTCGGACCAAAATTCATTCACTCATTCAGCCATGTGCCCAAATAGGTTTAGTTTCGGATTCCGACCCCAAACCGAAGTGTAAATTCTCAAATTTTAAAATCCCAAATTTTTCCCAAATTCCCTAATTCTACCATAAAAGAACAAGATTTAGGACTATAAATCTAATAGGTATTGATGGAAATTGAAGGAAAGTTAAGAACACAAATCTATGATTTATTGTTGAAATCCCTCTTTAAGAATCGCCCTAGGTTGAGTTTTAATGGAAGAGATATGAATTTTTAAGGAAATCCTATCTTTGGTTCAGTTTTAAAATCTCTGGACAGGTCTTCATCAAGTTCATGAGAGACATGTCGCTATCGCGAGGCACATCGGCCTAAGGCCTTCGCGTTCGCGAAGTCATGCTACCCGAGCCTCCGCGTTCGTGATCCTAGCATCGCGTTCATAAGGAGTAGTTTTTCCCTCCCCCAGGTCCCATGCTTCGCGTTCGCGATAACCTGGATGCGTTCGCGAAGGGTATTTCCCCCAACGCTCCACGTTCGTGACCAGTGCTTCACGTTTGCATAGAAGGATTGTCCTTCAGACCAACATACTCTTTGTGTTGGCAAGAGTTCCTCCGCAAACGTGAAGAAGGACATACCAGATGATAGCAAAAGCCAAAAACACCAGAATTTTCAAGTCTAAAATATCTCGTAGCCTATCCGAAACTCACCCTAGCCCTCGGGGCTCCGAACTAAATATGCACACAAGTCTTAACACATCATACAAACTTTCTCGTGCGATCAAATTGCCAAAATAATACTAGAACTATGAATATAGCATCAAATTGCATGAAATTTTTCAAGAAAGTTCAAAAGTTCAAAGGTTTGAATCACGTCAAACCAGTCCGTTTCTCACCAAATTTCACATATAATGTATAAATATTATAACGGACCTGTATCGGGCTCTGAAACCAAAATACGGGCGCGGTACCAACAACATCAAACATTATTAAATTTCTAAAAATTATTATATTTTCAGTTTAACAATTTCCTTCAATTATTTATTTCTTGGGCTAGGGACCGCAAAATTCAATTGCGGGCATACGACCATGTTCCATATTTTACTACGGACCCTCTGGGACCGTCAAAGCACTGTTCCAGATCCGTTTACTCAAAATATTGACCGAAGTCAATTTAAATCAATTTTAAAGGTAAAATTTAATATTTTCTCAAATTTTCACATAAAGGATTTCCAAACGCGCACGCAAATTGAGGATAAAGAAAATGAGGTCTTGAAGTCCTCGGAACCCCGAATTGGGTTGTAAAATACAAGATGACCGTTTGAGTCATCACATTATGCCTGACATTTAATGAGTACTTTGGCTATGTTGCATTCACACTACACTTTTGAACTTCTTGTATAGATGCGGATATCGATACCAACAGAGTCCCGAGAGTTCTTATCAAATATCGGGCAGGTGATTCGAGATAGAGTTGCATCCCGTCGCAGGCCTTGAGTCATTTCCTTATTTCTATTGTACTGTTTTCACTTTTTTCGGACAGTGTTATATTTCTTTGAGAATATATATGTAAAAAACTCTAGAAGCCCATGTACCTGTGACTTATCTTGTTCGCTTTCGTGTTGCTTTTACTTTTCCTATTATCTTGTTGATTAGTTAATTACTGCTAATCTTTTGTATTTTTTTGTTGTGTGTCGGCTTGTCTAGCAAGCGGTGTTAGGCATCGTTACGGTTCTGATCGGATAGGATTTTGGATCGTGACATTATTAATTACTTTTAATCAGCTAACTCAATGATCTCTATTATAAACATTAATGATTAGACATCCGCGTTGGCTCAACTCCCTAACATCGAGTTATATCTTACAAGGAATGTGTTGGAAGTTTGGATTTTGGGAACATTATTTTACACAGCTCGATGATCTTAATTATCTCCTAATCAGACCCACAACACACATAATTTTGGGATTATCTCGAGCATTAACAAGATTAAAACAAAGTATTTAAGATTAAGCAAGCATATTAAATGTGTCATGCTTAAATACTATTTACTAATTGTAATTCATATTTGCTAATTCTACCAAATAATGTTCAAAACTCATATATAATAGAATATTATTTTTTCCTAGTTCGTAATTGATATTATTTCCACGAAAAAAGTGGTCATAACAACATATGATTGTAATCTCCAAATATTAGGACCGATATGGAGATAGAGGGTGTTTGGCTAAGCTTAGAAGCTGGTCAAACTAGCTTATAAGTAATTTTCGGCTTATATACGTGTTTGGTAAAGTTAAGAGTGCTTATAAACCAAGTGCTTATAAGTCAAAATAAGCCAAAAGTCATAAGCTGGTCACCCCCAACTTATGAATTTTTAGCTTATAAGCATTTTAAGTTTGACCAAAATTTTTACTATTTTATCCCTAAAATATTAATTTGTAGAACAAAACTCCTACATCAATGCTCACTGCCGCACGTATTTTTTCAACCTAACCCCCCTCCCCCCTTCAAATCTACAATTCTCATTGACTATTTAAGGTAATCAAATTCTCTGTTCCTTTGCATATTTGTATTTATGTTATTGTGTATAATTTTTGAATTGTGCCGTAATAAACGAGGACATATCAAATGTTTAGTGTATTGCGTTCTCAGTGTTGTGGTGACGAAGACAATGTCTGTTTCTCTTCAATTATTTTGTCCTATTTAGGTTTATTTTTTTACTGAGAAACTTTTGTTAATTTATTAATTATTACTATAACTTATGATTATATGCTTATCATAAAATAAATTATATTTATCATAAAAATTATCTTATCTAATCACAATTGTATTTAAAATAAAATGACAAATATAATATTTTGTATATGAATCGATCTCGAATCTAAAATTTTGAAGAAATTACGCTCTTATAAGTGTAAACAACTCTAAGGTTATTTAAGTCATTTTAACAGAAAAAGAGCTTATCAGCACTTTCTTATAAATTACGGCAACAACTTATTATCAATTTCAGCACTTGTATCCAAACATGTAACTACTTATTTATTAAATAAATTTCTATACTTAAAAATATTTTTCAGCACCTAATGCTTATCAGCTACTTCAAATCAGCTAATCCAACTAGACTCATAATATTACGAGATAGTATATCATTCATTGCATTTCACTAAATATTCTCGTCACTTACCTTATCTTTTTCCGTAAGATGGGAAGCAAATGCAGTACTTTTTTTTCCTATAAGCTAGTTAATTAAGATACTAATCTAATATGAATGCATGCAATATAAAATTTTAAGATCTGTAGTTATTTCTAGCACTATAAATGAATAGGATGCTCTCAGTACGATTGATATACCCAACTCTGAAAATTAATTGTTCAATAAGCATGGCTATCAAGAATGTTTCAGTTCTTCTTTTTACACTCCTTATACTTTCTATAGGTACTTTTGTTTGTGCTTTTTAATATCTCAATGTTATTTGATACTTTATTTTTAATTCTTTTATAGAATAGATCTTTGGTTTGCCAAAAAAAAAAAGTGCTTAATTGTGCTGCTCTCAACGTTTTTTTGTAATTCAAGTGATACTAAAATGCAGGAATTTGTATTCATTTAGAGCTAAAATTTGTTTATTCAAAGGGCTGAGAGAATTTTTATATAATTCGAGCACAAGATCATGTACATCTTCAAATAATAAGACTGTTTAAGAAATTTTAAACACTAGTTAGCACAAATCCAGATATGCATGTACGTGAACACATACATATGTGTACATAATATCTTCTTGTTATTTTGTAGGTTGCAAGAATATAGTTGATGCAGCAAAATGTTGCATGGATCACCCAGAGCTTGGTTCATGTGTACCTGGTGTAGATGATAGTCCAGAAGATGATGGCAAATGTTGGACGTTCTGTGTCAGTGACTGTGAGCTCGGAGGAGCTTGCAAATTAGAGGGAAATAAGCATGTCTGTCACTGCAAATGTGCTTAGCTTAATTTCTACACAAAAAGAATAATATGAAAGACGGAAATTTCAAATTATTCATCACAAAAATATTTCTAGATTGATTTATTCTAATGTATGTTTTAATTTAATAATATTTCGTGGTTTTAAAAAAAAATATCTATGCTTGATGAATTTTGTTTTCAAGTCCAAGCTATTCTAATTTGTATATTTTTTAACTAGAGCCAGGTAAGATCCATTTGGTCCAGTGTGAACATATGAAAAGGGAAACAAATACTAAAGTGTATTGCATATGGACCCTTTGCGTTCCTTTTAACTCTATTATGTCAAGTAAATAATCCTATCAAACACGGATTTAGGATTTCAATTTTATGAGATAAACCTTCTTTGATGTTTTTTGGCAAAAGTTGGAAGATTGAAGGTTTAAAAAGTTGAAAGGTTTGATTGAGAGTTGACTTTATTGATATTTGGTCCGGATTGTGATTCCGAGAGTTTGTATTGGTCCGTTGTATCATTTGGGACTTGCATGCAAAATTTTAGGTCATTCCGGATTGATTTGGCATGGTTCGACATGAGTTTTAGAAGCTTAGAAGTTCATTACGATTGAATTAATGTGCGATTAATAATTTTGATGTTGTTTGGCATGATATGAGGTTTCGAGTAGGTTCGTGTTATGTTTTGGACTACTTGGTGTGATTTGACGGGATCTAGGGGGCCTCGAATATGTTTCAGATGGATTTGAGTTGTCTAACATAGTAAGCAAATGACCTTTGATTTGTGATTTGATTGAACCATTAGATCTGTATCGTAATTATGGAACCATAACAACAAGAATCGTCGAATTCGGAGGTCGTATAAGAGAGTTATACCCATTTCTGTGTCGGGAAATATTGATGGTTTGTGGAGCGAAATTTTGTTCATCGCGAACGTGAGGGAGGTCATGCAAATGAGTAGAAGGAATTTAGGTTGAACGGTCATTGCTATTCGCGAAGGCGATGAACCATAATCACCTGGATAGTGTTTTAAATGGGCATTTTGAGCATATCCTGAGCTCCATTTGAGGTGATTTTTACGGCGTTATTCTCGTCTCAACAAGAGGGTAAATATCTAACCTTTATTTTGATTTTTTCCGTGATTTTTTCCGTTGGTTATTATTTTTATCCATATTTGGATTGCAAAAAATGAGCCTTTGATCTCCAAAGTTGAGAAATGATAAATCCTTGATTACATGGACAATTCATGGGCGAAATTGTATGATTTTATGGATGTAGACTATATAAGTTATGGTTAATATTTATTTTTGATAATCTTTGGAATCCAGGCTTGTGGGCCTGGGGTTGACTTTGTTGACTTCTCAAGCGGAGTTGGGAATCATTACAAATTGTTAAATTACGAGTATTAGAGTATATTTTGATTGCTTTGCACTTTGCTTGATTAGTTTCGGAATGTTTGGCATTGGTTTGACGAGTTAAAGAAGCGTTGGAATCGGTTACCGAATTTCGAAGCAAGGTAAGTCTCCTATCTAACCTTGTGAGGGGGAAACATCCTCTAGGCATAAAATTGCTATGTGCTACTGGTTGTAAGTGCTATGTATATATGGGGTGACGAGAGTCCGTACGTATCTAAAGCATATTTATGTCCGGGTAGACTTAGGACTCTATCTTGTAATATTTGAATTGTTTGAACTCAATTTGCTAGCTTAATTAATTTAATTTATAATTGAAATTAATTTAGGATCATATTAGGCCAAGATTTATCACCTTGAGTTGGTTGGCAATATATTTGATAAACAGTAAAAGTTATAATCACTTTATGCTTTGTAACTGTGTTATAATGATGTGACTCGTACATAGTTAAGTTTCTTTATTTCATGTGGATCGGGCTGAATGCTTTGGTAGTATATTGAGATGCATCTCTCGTTCATGCCTGTCGACCCTCGGCAGTGTATACACCACTCTGGATCGGTCTGTACGACCTCAGCATAATCGTGTGTAAAATCGCTAGTAGTCCGAATATTCATGAGATGCCCTTTTTATTGAGACATGAAATTTGTATGGTATTCCTTATCCATTTGAGATTACATTTGATGTTTCTGATACGTTGAGATAGAATATCACATTCAAGAGGTTTATATTGTCAAAAAGAAAAGTTGGGGAATTATGTGAGTTACAGTTTTTATCTTATAGTTACTGTTGTGTTTCTTACATGTTTATTACCTATTACATTATTTTATTGTACCACTAGTAAGTTGTTGCGGCCAGAACACTCACGGAAGCGTATACGGTCGTCAAGTAATAAAGTGACTAAAAGTCGGATGTCGATTCCACGAGGACTTGTGATTAACTATTAACTAAATTAGACCATCCTAATTATCTATATAAGAATTAAACCTAGAAGTATTTTATTCTAAACTAAATAAATAAAGAAATATAAATAATGAACTTTGAATAGAGAAAGAGTAGATTTTTATGATATCAATGTAATGAAAACGATCTAGGGTTATGGGCTATCTAACAATCATATTGTATTCTTCAATTGAATTGACTAACTAATCCATCTAGTTTATTGGTTGACAGAGTTAATATTGCTCATAAGAATCTGTCGAGTTCTTACTCGCCTATTCAAGCTGACCTAACTCCTATATGTCACTTAAGTTAGAATCAACAAGAACGCATTTATAGTTCCTGTAAATCAACTAAGCAAGACAATTAGGTATATGTCTATCCTAACCGCGAATCCGTTCCCCGAGGCCCAGGTTTAAGAACTTGCTCTATTCAATCCTATATGCAATCTAGAATTCCTACTTTCGAGTTCAATTCTAGATTCGTAGATAGTATTCAATTGGTGATCAAGCAATCAATTAATTAAGTGCAAGATTGAATAAATAAACCAATATTATAAACTAACAAATCAAAATCAATATCCGAATAACAATAGTCATGAAAAAACCACAACCCTAGAATGTGAAGTTTAGCTCCACATAGACATGGTAGCAAAAAAAATAAATCATGCAAAGAAACATAAAAAATACAAAGGTTGGTGGAAGAAAAGATGAAACCCGGCCTCCACGGCAGCTCTGTGCTCTTTCTTCGTCAAATATTTCTCTAAAAAACGTTCTCCTATGTATATATACCAAGTAGAGTTGGGCCCAAAAAATTATACCTTCTCCAATGTGAAAAAGGATACTTTTACCGGGTGAGACGCGCGACTTCGCGCCCCTTTCTGCCTCGGCTTGTAATACGCGCGAACTATGTGCGACTTAGCGTGTTCTTTGCGCGTCTGCTCGTTTTTCACCCTGGTCCGTTCCAAATTTAGAAAAACATAAAACATGAAAGTTGTATCCCTTTGAGTTAGATTTCTAACCATATATTGTGGAGTCCAAATGGTATTTTGAACAAAAAGTTATGTGTATTTTACTAGACAGTGCGCAATATACCTCCTCGAGTCTTCGTTTGCTCTAACTATCATCTGTTGACCCCCAAACACGATTCCGGCTTATTTCCTTAAACTTTATCATGAACCGGATTTTCCACCATCGGGATTCGTGATGGCGCCTATTGTTGGAGCTAGGAAAGCCAAGCATTCAAATATTTTCGGATAACATCCCAACAATAATAATAATAATACGAGTCATTTAAATAAAAGCGAAAGTCTTTAAAAGATAGATAACCGAAAACCAAATATGCGGAATGTTAACATTTCTCTACCCAAGACTGGTGTCGCTAACTCACGAACTACTAAAGAGTGCTAAAAACAAGTCTAAATAGAAGTACATCAATGTTTGTCTCGGTACAAGGAAAACAAACTAATAACATAGAAGGGACTCCGGCCTGCGAACGCCAGCTAGGCTACCTCGAAAGTCCCTGGACTGAAGCTCGCTCCCAAAATGCTATTGCTACTCAAATGCTGCTCCAACGCCTGGATCTGTGCAAAAAGATACACATAGTGTAGCATCAGCACAACCGACCCCATGTGCTGGTAAGTGCCTGGCCTAACCCCGGTGAAGTAGTGACGAGGCTAGACAGAACTACCAAACAAACCTGTGCAGTTCAAAAATATGTATATATATATATATACACACACACACGCAATAGAAGATAATGCAAAAATATAACAAGTCAAGAGGGAGGGGAGCATGTTGTAGGGGTTGTAGCATTTTAAAATACAAGGTCAATAAATAAGGAATGAAACGGTACAACTACAAAGTCAATGAGAGTAATAATCAAAACATGGCATGGAATGTCCCTTCGTGCATTAATAATCGAATCATGGCACGAAATGTTCCTTCGTGCATTAATAATCAAAACATGGCACAGAATGTTCCTTCGTGCATAAATAATCAAAATATGGCACGGAATGTTCCTTCGTTCTTAAATAATCAAAACATGGCACGGGATGCTCCTTCGTACATAAATAATCAAAATATGGCACAGAATGTTCCTTCGTGTATTAATAATCAAAACATAGCACGGAATGTTCCTTCATGCTTAAATAATCAAAACGTGAATAGTGCACGACATCAACCTTCGTACTTTATCACTCTTCCTCACCCACGCAACAATCACAACCAATGGGGCGAGAGGATAGACAAACAACAATAGAAGTTCCGGCAAGGAAAAACACAAGTAAACAGCTAAATCCCGGCAAGGAAAAAATAACAACAACTTTCACATCCCGGCAAGGGAAATGATCACTATACGAATATAGCCCGGCAAAGGAATAATCACATTTATTTCTCTTTCTTTCTTTTCTTAATCAACAATTGCTTTAGCATTCTAGCCAATGCTCCAAAGAGTTCACAAGTCATAATTCTTTCTCATACTCTTCACATTATATAGAAATCATCAGTTACACAAGGAAGAGTCACAACAAAATTAAAATAAGCACAACCGAGGACTCACGGTCATGCTAGACACCAGTGTATAGATACTCGTCACCATGCCTATACACCTTACTCAACAATTAGCAATTAGCAAACAATACTCTAGTCCTATTCCCTCAAGCCAAAGTTAGATCAAACACTTACCTCGAATGCTCCAAACTTAACTCAATCCTCTAGTATAGTCTTACCCCTCGAATTCACCACAAAACCGCTCGAATCTAGTCACAGATTACTTGAATGTATCAACAAATGCTAATTGAATCAATTTGAATGCATGAAAATAAATTTTTCAAAGTTTTACTAAAAAATTCCCAAAATGCCCCCAGGCCCACGTGGTCAAAACCTATGGTTCGGACCAAAACCCGGTTACCCATTCCCCCACGAGTTCATATCTATAATTTGTTTTGAAATTGGGCCTCAAATTGAGGTCCAATTCCCCATATTAAGAAAACCTAGGTTCTACCCAAAATCCCCATTTTCACCCATGAAAAACCTTGATTTTAAGATAAAAACATGATAAATGATATTAAAGATTGAAGAAATTGAGTAAAAATTGACTTACAAATGATTTGGAGAAGATAGATTTCTTGGAAAATCGCCTATGGAGTTTGTGTTTTGAAAGAATGAAGAAAAGGGGTCAAAAATTCGTCTAAGTATGAAATTGCTGGGTCTCAGATGTGGGAAATGCGAACTTGGGTTGGCAATTGCGAACCCTGCAGGTTTGGGAAATGCGAAGTCGAGTCCGCATTTGCGAACTCTCAAGGATACTGTGGTGTTCGCATTTGCGAGGGAATATGTCACATTTGCGACGGCTCACTATCGCATTTGCGGACAAATGTTCGCATTTGCGAAGGTTGAGGCTAAAGGCGGGCATCACATTTGCGATGGATTTCTTTGCATTTACGAAGGAAGCTGCCTAGGTGAAGTCTCGCATTTGCGAGGCTGGCCTCGCATTTGCGAAGCCTGCAGGTCAGGCATAGCAGCAGTTCTAATAGTTCAAAAATGCAACTCGTGGCCTTTCTAAAACTCACCCGAGCCCTCGGGGCTCCAAACCAAATATACACACAACCTCAAAAATATCCTATGGACTTACTCGTGCGATCAAATCGCCAAAATAACATCATATACATATATTCAAGCCTCAAATCACAAGATTTCTTCCAACTTTTTCATCAAACACAAATTTTCCATTTTCAAGTCCGAAACACATCAAACGACATCCGTTTGCAACCAAACTTCACAGAAAGCGCTTAGGCAATATACAAGACTTGAACCGGGCGTCAGAACCAAAATACGAGCCCGATACCACAGTCTTTTAATCAATTTTCATTTCCATTTTCCTTAATAATTTCAGAAAAACAATTTCATAGAAAAATTCTTTTCTCAGGCTCTAGA